>ML978268.1:0-93223 GCA_010015745.1 Setomelanomma holmii
GCACCATTTTGGCTGCCTCTCGCTCTACACGCTTCTGTTCTGCCTGCTTCTTCTTGAATAAGGCAGCTTGAGCTTTAAGCTCTCTCATCTCTGCTTTTTGGAGTTTCTCTTGCTCCTCTTCTTGTTGTGTTACTCTTCTACGCCACTGAGCTTCCCTAAGCTTTCTTGGAGACCAGAGGACAGCACCACCATGATACTCCTCACGCTGCTGCAGGTCAAGGACCTTACCCTTCTTCTTACGCTTCTTTTTGAGCTTAAGCGCTTCTTGTAGCCTCTCATTCTCGCCTTTAAGAAGCTCATTTTCTACCTGAACGTGGTGGAACTGCTGGGTGATCTTGTGGGCTCTTTCCTCCTCCCCATCTCTCATAGCCTTCTCAATAACGCTCCGAAGCCCAAAATAACAGGAAGAAGTCGCCCTTTGTCATAGGAACAAGGCCTTGAGTCTTCATGAGATGCGTAGTGAGCTCCTGGCTGTAGGAAGCCGCCAGAGGAGCAAAGCAAACTATATCAAGTGGCTGAAGAGTATGGGTGCTGTGAGGTGGAAAGACGGCTACAAGTATCCTCTTATGAAGGCAGAGCTCTATAAAAGCGCTGTTCACATGAGAGGCGTGGCCATCTACAATGAGAAGCCTCCACTTCCTGCCAAGCCCTGCCTTTCTCTTTGTGTGGCGGTAGAATACCTGCTCTAGCCAGCCTATACTGACGTCGTTATTGGTCCATTCAGCGGGTGATGAAGTGACGAAAACCTCGTGCTTTCCGGCCTTAATATCCTCCACCCAAGTAGAGCGTATGGAGCAGTTTTGAGAGGCGTAAATGAGCCCTGGAGGAAGAGTACTCCCATCAGCGCAGACTCCAGCCAGGACAGTTACCCACTCTCGTGAGCCATCTTGAAGGACATGAGTTACTTCTCCTGACTCCCACATCCTCTTGCTGAAGATCCTCTTCTGCTTTTCAATAACACCAATCATAAAGCCCTTCTCATCTATATTGTACGTATGGGCAGGCTCTACGTCATACTCCTTAATCTTCTTATAGAGAAGATTAAAGTATTGATCGTACTTTGCCTCAGAGTCAGCATGGTGGCGTACAGCGTCCATGCCCTCAGTCCAGCATGAGATAAGATGGTCGTTGTTTCGGCTGATGAAGCGTGTCACCCAGCCATCTCCAAGGTACTCGTGGGCGATATCCTCTCCAAAATGACGCGTCATCTCTCGAGTAGGTGCTAAGCCTCTCTTTACAAGTCCATTGATGTACTCTACAAGTAAGGACTCCTGTTGTGGGTGGAGTTTCTGCTTGTTGATTTCCTGTTGCTCAATCGACTGCTGAACACCCTTACATCTTCGCATTAACGTAGTTCTTGAAACGTTGAATTTTCTAGCACATGCTCGGTACGTTAATTGTTCTCCTGATTTCTGCGATTTGTACGCTTCAATTGCTTCGTCAATAGCTGCCATATTGGTGGAGTTATCGCGTGTTGAAGGTGGTGTTATTTTTGTGTTTTGATTTTGGGGTGGGTCGGATCACCGAGCGGGTCGTATCGGCGATCGACACGGTACCGGTATGCCAAGGCCGAAGATATTCGAGGCTACATTGAGTCTGTCGCCGATCAGCATGATCTCCGCCAATACGTCAAGACTGGACACAAGGCCGTGAAAGCAGAATGGGATAAGGACCGGCGTGTTTGGCGTGTCAGCATCACCCAGACCGACGGCAGAGACCTTGTGATATCCAGTCCTGGTGTAACGGACGGGGAATTTGACACCACTTTTCACGATGAACGCGATGTTCTCATTAATTGCACTGGGTTTTTCAACAACTGGAAATGGCCCAACGCGGCGAACCAGGACAAATTCGAGGGCGATCTGTTACATACAGCGGCATGGCCCAAAGACGCAGACAGCCGTATCGACGGAAAGACCATCGCCTTGATTGGAAATGGCAGCAGGGGCGTCCAAGTCCTTCCAGCAATCACTGATCGGGTAGAAAAAGTATACGTTCACATCAGAAGTCCCACGTGGGTCACTACTAATTTCGCCGCCAAATTCGCTGGTCCAGGAGGGACAAATTATGATTATTCAGAAGAACAAAAGGCACTCTGGGAAGCAGACCCTGCCGCGTACTTGGAATATCGGCTGGAGATTGAGGCGGAGCTGAATGCTCGCTTTAAGCTATACATTGACCACTCACCAGAGCAGGAAGCCGCTCGCCAGTACGGACTCAACGAGATGGCCTCGAAGCTTGGTCGAAAAGAAGATGTGCTGGAAAAGCTGGTCCCCAAGTTTTGCTGTTGGGTTTGTGTACCTTCGTGATCCCAATTTGATGTGGCTAACACGCCGTTCAGATGTCGTCGCACGACGCCCGGTAACGGATACCTAGAGGCACTTTGCCACCCCAAATGTGAAGTCATTTGGGGCAAAGTGGAGGCGTTCACGTCAGATGGTTTGAGCACCTCATCAGGCCGTGTCACGACTGGCGTGGACACGATCATTTGCGCGACTGGGTTCGACCTATCGTGTGCGCCTCGATTTCCGATCATTGGTCGTGGCGGCGTTGACTTAGCGGAACGTTGGCGGGAGAACCCTCACGCCTACCTATCCGTGACGGCCACTGATATGCCTAACTTCTTTACTGTGCTCGGCCATTTCTCTCCTCTGGGTCACGGTAGTCTTGTCACATCTATTGAGATGGTGACTCGATATATTTGCGACCTTATTCGTAAGCTTCAAACGCAGAACTACAGCTATGTGCTACCCAAGGCCCACGTTGCTGCTGCGTACCAGAAACATGCACTTGCATGGCTCGCACAAACAGTTTGGGCAAGTCATTGCGCAAGTACTTACAAGAACGGTACCGTTGATGGTGATCTCAACAGCCTGCATCCTGGCAGTCGGTTGCATTATTTTGAGCTCTTATCGACCCTTCGATACGAAGACTTTGAGTGGAAAAGCCTTTGCGAATCATCAGACTTGATGTTCGCTTGGCTGGCTAACGGATTCACGGAGAAAGAGTCGAGCATACAGGGGGAAACAAATCTGATGTAAGTGTTCTCCCTACCATAATTCGCTGCATAGTTCATGGATCGAGATTAACATATAACTATTTGGATAATTAGATGGTATCTACAACCAGACAAGAGATCGAAGCAAATTCAGAGAAGAGATGTAAATGGGCGCGCTTGACGGTATACGATTCGTCTGGAATAGATTGCGCGCCTGGACACCCACGGACTTTGTTGAAGTCGCATTTATGAGGCTGATCATAACCAAAAGGAATGAGATGAAGTACCTCGTATCCTTCATAGTGGTCGGATAGTCTATGAAAGCTAGAGAAAACAAGAGCTGTACCTTGATTGCAGGTTGCGCAGACTTAGAGAAGCGAAGACTAAGATAGAGATGATGATGCTCGACACCCTTCGAGTCGTCCATGACATTATATACTTTTCAGACCACTGAGCATAATGCCATCACATTTGACGGAGGTTCAGCAAAATCATGCTGATTCGATCCAGAATATGCCCCACAGATATACATGAAAGGGGCACGACAATGTTAACATGCCCCGTAGACATATATGAAGACACTGCCCTCTGTCGGAGACCAAAGTCAAGCAAGTGTTTGTCCAGGATCGACTACGGTCGGTGAGATGGCGCGCTCGTGTGTCCCCGCCTAGATTGATATATGTAACGGTACAGAGGGGGGAGGACTGCGCTGAATTGACTACCTGAGGTGGGCGGAGCTACATATATAGACTGCCGTACATGAGCTATCCCAACTCGTACTAGAGTGGGTCTGGGCAAGGCCCAAACCGTTACAATATACGTTCACCTTCTGCAGTCGTACACTGGTTCGGGCCCACTCTTCACATTGGCGAGCATGGAACGCTGAAGACTCGCAATCCGACGAACTGTCCGACTTATCGTGGGAGTGTCAACTTCACACCCGCCAAGGCAGATTTGCCCTAGAAACGTGTTCAAAGGCGACTGGCGACGTCTATTAGTGGGTGGCAAATGCATGGCACGAACGAGGCATAATCGAGGAATGAGGTCCCACATTCTCCGTTTCTCTGAGGCGTAATTTTGGTCCTATCGAAGCGGCGAGATGTGTCAAATTTAGCCGTGTAAGTGTAGTAAAGAGGATGGACGGGAGGATCTCGCCGCAAACACGCTGATATAACATCGGGGCGAGTACCCCAAGTCGCTCTGACAGAGGATTACAACGGACCACAGACTAGATTAAGCGTTTCGGCCCGTCGTCCGTATCGACGAGATTCTCGGTGGACTCTTGCACAGTACTGCGACTTCGTTGAAGTCGGACCAGGTAAAGCTTGGCGATTTGAGCACACCTTAACGGACGATGGTGTGGGCGGCTTGAGCGACCTCAAATCGGGGAGGACTTATAGGGCCCAAGTTGCCACCGGCTACATCGGAACCTTTAGAAGGTGGAAATTTGGATAGAGAGAGGACTTATTGGCGGGCAATCTTGAGGAGAAGAAAGAACAGTGGAAGATGGGTGATGTGACGTATGGCCCGCTGTGTGTTCACTTGGAACACGAACCGGCGGTGTTCAAAGTCGGGGATTATACTTCATGCTTCCTTGAACAGAGTAAGCATAGCAAAGACTAGCATACGACTGAAGCAACTCACTGAGACCATAATGAGCGTTGCACAATCCTTGACCAATGACTAGATATAGCTCCATGTTATATCTATGCTTATATCACGCAGAGTTTCCCCCCAAGCTCGAGCGACAGCAACGGGCACCGGAGCTCGTGTGTCACGACCATTCAAGACTTGTTGGGCGATCAAGGCTCTTGTTGCTCTTCCAGGATGGAGGCGAGCTCTCTCGCACCAGCGATCCTGTTCAAGTGATCATCCGCATAAGGTTACCAAGGCGTGGTGTTGGTCACACATTGAAACACGGCCGGACGGACCCATCAAGTGCAGCAATCATCCGTGCGCACTGTATCCGGCGCCCCGGCACCAGAATCAGAATGCAGCAAAAATCGTCGTGTCGAGTTCGAGACCAAGTTCGTCTCTAAGGCGGCTGATGTTGTGTCCATATTGCCGCATAGTCGTGACCGGTGAGTTGGTCAACGCTCCACGTCCTTGGTTCTTGGTGCAGCTGTTTCCCGACATGACTCGTGATTCATAACGCGTCCCAGATTTCGAACGTGCTTCCAGAATCCCTGGAATGAGGAGTCATTCACCGCTCGTACGGTATTGAGGCGTTACACAGACGGCTGTGTGCGATGGCTTCTTGCAGAATTTGCATGCAAGCTTCTCCGTGAAGCAGTACTTTGAGGTATTCAGGATGAGTACTGCAACTCGATGCCAACGGATCGGAAGATCTGCTCTCGTTTCTTGAGGTCCAGGCTCGCACCTAGCGTAAACAAGAGCTCCTTGATTCTGCCTTCCCATAACAGGCCGATCCGCCAATCCTGGTCGACTTTTGCTTTGAGGACCCCCGAAACATCATCATCGGGCGAAACGGTTGGGCGTTTCCAATCTGGGCGCAACTTCTTGACCGCCCACTCGGTATCGGTGTTGCTGCGGCGTCGCCAGAGCTCGCATCCGAGCTGCAGCTCGCTCTCATAAGAGTAGAAATTGAAATCGAAACGTGAGCACAATGCAAGACTAGGACCAGCCTTGACAGCGTATGTGGAAGAAAGATTTCCCATCAATGGGTTAAGGGTCAGGGTCATGGTATACGGGAAGCCCGGATGGTTGGGTAAGGTGGTGAAGCGCAGACCGGTACTGATGCCTCCACTCTTGTTCAGAATGCCGTAGTACAGTTCTGCACCAGCGCTGAAGCGACCATGCACTGGCTCCACCTGGTCTGGGTTAATTGGCTGCGTAGGCGTAACCCTGGGATCTGGCCCGAAGTTGTAGAGCCCTCGCACGCCCATCAGCGCCGAGTCGGTACTGTACATGTATTCTGTACTATATTTGCCAAAGTCATTTTGCAACAGCGTGAGGATTGTTCCACCATTATTGAGGTTCGAATCGCTCACGGCGGCAATCCTGAGCTGTCGTGTGGGAGTGAGGCGTCGCAAATACAGGGCTTCGAGTCTTGACTGAGGTAGAAAAATGCGCCCGTAGAGCAGAGTATCTGCCGTGTCTTAGCTGAGCTCCCAGAAGCGATGCCGGCATTCTCACTTCTGCGGTCGACGCGCCGCCCAGCATGCCACGTCTCCCACCACCAGCTTTCGTCTGGCTTTCGGAGCTCTTGGAGGTGCTTATAGCCTCGAATGACATGATGCAGATCTATCCTTGAGCTCTTGAAATCCTTTCGTAGCGGCAGGGAGGAGTAGAGGTATGACACGGAGCCATCCACCACGCCAACACTTCCAATAGTGTACGAGGTTGCGAAGTTCGGCGCTGCGAGCGACGATATTTGCAATCGTAGTCCGCGTGGTATTTGGAAGTCAAGTAATGCTGGATACGCAGTTAGTACATACTCTACCCAAGGCGCTCGAAGACACGTACCTCGCGCCGTCGCATTCAGCGCGCCATATGAGTTGTCGACATTCCAGTGTGAAGCTTCGTAGAATGCATGTTGCACATTCTCCATGAAGTCCAACATGTCTTCGTCATCGGCGCAGCATGGTCGAGTCTATCTGCAAAGGAAGCGTGGGAGAAGAATCTACACCTGCATTGCGGACCTGAACCGCGGTTGCCAAGTTCGGAGGTTCGCCAAAAATTCCCCGCCCAAATTGTTGGAACTTTGCGACCGACCTCGAACTTTTTCCTGATTGCCACAAAAACGCTCGAATCTCTGCAACACCGCCAAAATGCCAAAATCCAAGCGCGCGAAGGTCGTGCATCTCACCAAAACCGACAAGAAGGGCAAGGAATTGTCGCAGAAGCTCTTCGCCAATGTCCAGGAAGCAGCGGATACTTTCCAGCACATTTTCGTGTTCTCAGTGGAAAACATGCGGAACTCGTACCTGAAGGAAGTGCGCGCTGAGTTCGTGGACAGCCGGTGAGGATCTTGTTGAATCCAAGGCGGCTTCCATCTAATCGTTGCGCAGATTCTTCTTCGGCAAGACAAAAGTCATGGCCAAAGCACTCGGGCAGACCCCAGCTGAGGAGCACCTCACAAACCTCTCCAACCTGACCGAGTATCTCGCCGGCAATGTTGGCCTATTCTTCACAAACCGCAATCCTTCCGAGATTATCGAGTACTTCGCCGCATATTCTCAAACCGATTTTGCTCGCGCAGGCGTCGTTGCGTCGCAAACCTTCACGATACCCGCCGGCGTGGTCCACTCGAGAGGTGGTGAGATCCCCGAGGTCGACGACGTAGCGCTACCGCACAGCGTAGAGACAACAATCAGGAAATGGGGTATGCCCACCAGGCTCGACAAGGGCAAGATTGTGCTCGATGCACCGTACACAGTCTGCAAAGAGGGCGAGGTCATGAACAGCCATCAGACCGCACTACTGAAGATGTTCGGTGTGGCAATGGCAGATTTCAAGATTGATCTCAAGGCATACTACTCCAAGTCGAGCGAGTCAGTGACGGTGGTAGACGCTATGGAAGAGTAGCCAAAGTGCTACACTTGATCAACAGTTACATGCATCATGACGGCGTTTGGGTGGCGTTATCAGTGGTCAAGGGCAAAAGTGGGTGTCCTAGCAAGTTATGGGACCATCTTCGAGCACAATCCTCCATACCCGTTCGATTCTGGCAAACTGCTCTCTCGAGACTTCTTCAACTTTGAGCTCTGCATTGAGCTGTGACAGCCTCTTGCGTGTCAAAGCGTGCATGCTTGGTACCCAGTGTATTGCGGCCATATCTGCATCTGTATTGACATGACCTCAGCCTCCAATCGCCATTCCTACTACGACACGTCCCCATATCAGTTTCGCGGTCTTCTCTCCTACTTGCGGCCTTCAGATTCCCATGTCTTTCCCCCATCCCATTACAACATAGCCAACCCAGCAAAAACTCCTCCCACGATCGCACCAACAGCTCCAGGGACGTTTGCGATAGCAGCGCCGGTGCTCTGTGCGGGTGCAGAAGCCGAAGACGTAGCAGAAGATGTTCGGGACGCCGAGGTCGCCAGAGATGACGATCGCGATACGCTGGACGAGAGAACCACCGAGGACGAGGTCGAGTTCGAAGATGGGGTAGGGCTAGCGGAGACGGTCGCGTTGCGAGTAGCGGAACCGGACAAGAGCGCGCTGCCAGAGATGGCGGCAGAAGCAGCCGATGAGACGCGAGACCGGATGAAAGTGGGAGTAACCTCGGTGGTGGGAACGGCATTACTCAGAGTAGGAATAACGAGGGAGCTAGCGCCGAAGAAGGGAGCGTTTCCTGGGTCGAACATGGGTCCTGTATCTTTTCCATGTATGTTAGCACTGCTCTGCAACGAACATTTGCCTGAACCTACAAGCTGAACTCTGCGCAAGAGCAGCACCCAGCATCCCCAGCACAACCAACAGCGCGCGCACCATGATTACTTTCTAGCGTCGTCGAATTACTAAGGATGAGGATATGTTTGTATTGTGTATGTCGCAACAAGCAAACAAAGAGCGTTCTAATTATGAAAAGAGTGACTTGAGTAAAGATCGACTACGGTAAGACCGTCACAAGGTAATAACGACGACAAGAAAATCGCACGTCAAACGTCAAACCGCGCGCGCGGCATTCCAAGCATCTTATTCATCGCGCCCCTATGAATCGTCTGGATCTCGAACAAGCATTTCGATAGCGCGAGCGTCCATGCGCGCGCAACCCATACGAGCCTAGTCTCCCATCTTTGGACTTGGTCTCGTGTCCACGAGAGGCGGCTGTCGCTAGGCGAGTAGGTGGCGCGCGACGGAGGAGCAGGCTGACGAGCTGAGCGTTGAACACGACGGAGTGCTGTCACTGGTGAGTTGATGCGCGCCTGTTTTGGCGTGGTGGAAGGGGATGAAGGGATGTGATTGGGTGACCCCTGACGGGCTTGGCAGGTACGCGATGATGGATGCGAGGGTGCTGCGTCATGTGGGCCGAAGCGTTTGTCCGATTATCGCGAAGCACGATGTCAACAACATCTCCATTACACGATCACTTCTCGATGGGTATTGATTCGAGATGGTATAGCTCGGCGTTCGCGTTTGAACGACATGATCAAGTTTGGAGTTGTACTAAACCATCTGTATTTCGGTGTTTCGACAAACCACTACGGGAGGTGAATAGGAACCGCGTGCGAAAGCTGTGAGAGATTCGCGACTCTGGCGCTTCCAATACAAAGAATGCCATAGCACCGATTGACGACCTTTATATCTAGTCAACATGGAGAACCCTACAAACCGTTGCTACAGCCAGCCTGCATTCAAGAGTACCATCACAGCTGGTGGGGAAGCCACTCTCCGCTTGTGTGAAGACATCCGGATAACACGGGTGTGCGACCTTCTTTCTGGCGCAAACGCACAGCAATTCTGTGACATCAGTTGCCAAGCCTGGAGCTCCTGCTACCCCACCTTGGAACCTACAGCTACCTCTCCAGCGGCACCGAGCGGGTACTATACCACTTCAATTGACTACAGCTTAGCGGCACGAACCGACTTGCGAAAGCACTTACCCAAGATGTCCTCTTCTAGTCTACCCGAAGTTTTGTTTCAGAAGGTCGACGAGTATGTCGACTCGCTCGCACCTCAGATCCAACCCCGCATCGCGTCTGAGCTGGAACAGTTCCAAAACAGGACCATCGACAGTCTAGAAACACAAGTCATTGATGCTTTCCGATCGCTCTTCGACAAGGACAAGAGAGACCCTTCTGCCAGGGATCTGAATGATTCGGCGCCAGATGCTTACGGTGGCCTGTCCCTGCCTTTCGCAGACGAGATCTCCAAGCTGACCCAGAGCTTCGGCCAGCTCTCTGATGGTGCAAGCGATGACCTTCGAGACATTTTCGACATCACTGAGAATCGTGGCGGTTCGGGCCAGACGCGATCGCAGGACTCGGGGTTCTCTGGAGGGGCGCGCGGCTTCCTCTCCTCTGCAATCAACGCTGTACAGGACCATCTCCAGGACAACAATGGTGGCTCTGGTGGGCAGGGCTTCGAGATCGGAGGGCTCCTTGGTGTGATCAGCAATACCGTCAAAGATGCCTCTCGCAACCCCGAAGAGAAGGCACGACTCATCAGTCCGGAGATCAAGGATAGAGTCGGTGAAAAGCTCCGTTCACAACATGCAAACATTGCTGAGCAATTCACTCGCATCGCCCTCGACCATATCAAACGTTGGCTGCGTGGCAACACGAGCACACGAGACCTAGGCGATGGCGCCAAAGCTGAGATCGAAGATCAAGTGAAGGATCTGGTCAAGGGCATTGGTGGACTATTTGGCAAGAAGTCCTCTAACGAGGGAGCATCTCGAGGTGTTGATGATGGAAGCAATGATCAATCGCGCGATAGCGGTGGCGGCTTCTCCAAGGTCATCAGCGACAAGCTAAGCACTGGCCTTGCTAGAGTACACAGAGAGGTTCGCATAGAGTTCCGAAAGGTGCTCGGCGAGATCGAAAAGCAGCTGTTTGAACTGCTACCAGATCAATTCCAAGCGCCGCTCGAGAAGATACTGGGCGGCAATCCCTTCGACTCGCAGCTCGACCGAGACGCCGGTGGTCAGGCTGACAGGAGCTTTGGAGACGACATCAAAGCGAAGCTTGTCAACAAGATTCGAGACCTTGTGAGGAAAGTGCAGGAGACGCTCCGAGAGAGTATCCTGGGAGTGGTCAATGGCGGACATCGCAAACTGGAGCACGAAAGCTGGGTCTTCGTACAGAATATTGTAGAGCAGAAGGTCCAGCGATACCTCCCCGATGTCAAGATCTCGGTCCCAGATGACATCGGAAACGAAGGTGTTAGTGTAGGAGCACCAACTGCGAACACAAACATTGGTGGTGGAAGTCAGCCTTTGCCTCCCTCCCGAGGCAGCTACAACAATACTGGTCCATCCAATACTCAACATGGTGGACAGTCTCAAGCACAACATGGATATGACCCGCCCTCACAATACCAGGACAATCAGGGCTATCGGCATGACTCGAACCAACAGCAGCAAGGACATCAATCATACCAGCCACAGCCGCAGTATGATCGACGCGAGCAATACCCTCCGCCTCAACAGTATCATGCGCAGCAGTCTGAGCCGCCGCAAGGTTACTACCAGCAAGACAACGATCGACCAAACCAGAACCGGAGCGGCTACCCACAGCAGGATAGATATCGACACAACCAGTCTGGCGGTGAGTAGCAGCGAGAGGATAGTTACCGCAATGATCAGTTTGGAGGGGGCTATCAACAACAGGACTATCGACCACGATATTGAGTATCAGCCTCCGTCAGCCGCACATGCGTTCGCACTTAGCAGTCAAGATCAAAGTATGGTTGGGCTTCAATTCGCGGGACAGTGAGCATTGAGATCGTGATTCAATCCGGCTTCGTAGCCTCGACAATCGAATATATGGCCGAGCAACGTCGGCCTGCATCTGACGTGGGAGTGAGGTAGATGTTGGCATAAGGAAGTCTCATTAGCCATGATCTTGCCCCAGCCACTGTGAGCGCTCTATTTGGAAGTACATCTGACAAGTGATCACCTTTGGGAGTAATTCGCTCGCTCGCTCAAAGTGTATAGCCAGAGAAGTCCTAGTCATATCCTTTTGCTTTGCTGATTTACCCTCTACGGCAGCGAAGACTTTCAAGTATCCAGATATCTAGCCTGGCGCATGGGTGCAAAGGCACGTGTGTGGCTGAAGCACAGCCCCACTACGGCCTTGCTGCTACGCCGCAACTCCCTGTTGTCCAACCTCAACATGTAGACGCCTCAAGTCGAGATCACGGCATTTCCAGCAGATTCCATCCATGGAATCTTTACTTCGACGTTGGCGAGATAGACGAGGCGTAAACACCAAAGCTGCCGCGCCTCCAACAAACATCTTGCATAATAACTAGCCATCTCCATCAGCAAAGAATCGTACACAGGCAGCTTCGGAGCTGGAGGCAGCACCAGAAGAACAAGCACCATTAAGGACTGAGACTCCACTGGAGGAACAAACCGCGCCGGGCGATGAAGCAAACCTAAACAACCAAAAGACTTTGTCAACAACTGGTCAATCAGCACTAAAGACACGAACACGCGAAGAAAACCAAGCGATATCACATGCACAACTCTATGGGTATAACCCTCTCGAGCGACATGATTCTATTCGCCTGCTGCAGATCATTGCGACTAATGTCGACGCGCGCAAGCGAGGTGATTACCGGCTCAGCCTCATCCATACCACGGTCGAAGACGCTCCACCTTATGAGACCTTAAATTATGTATGGGGTACGGCTGAAAGAGGAGCTTCTCTCCAGCTGGCAGATGGTACCGGACTACAAGTCACGCAGACATTGCATACAATGCTGCAGAGAATAGTGTATCATTGTGATGCGGAATATATCTAGATTGATCAGATATGTATCAACCAAGAACACGTAGAAGAAAGAGGTCATCAGGTATCCATCATGGGTCAGGTGTATTCCTGGTGTGAGCGCGTGCTCGTTTGGATCGATTGCTGGGCTATTAGAAGTGGACTGAGGTCGGAACTCTGTTCCATTCTGCGGAAAGCTGAATACATCCCTGACACGTCCATAGATCAGCCGGACTTTTCGCCGTTGCTGACGCAAATACAAGACATTGCAGAGGAGGAGTCTTCGAACATGCGACTTTTGTCAAGCTCCTTGGACCTTCTCGAATCCGCATGGTTTACCCGAGCGTGGACTTTTCAGGAAGTTGTTCTTGCTAAAAGGTCCAAGGCAGTGGTATGTTGGTCTGGGTTGTCACCTGAAACAGGGCTGTATTCGGAGGAGATCGTAACATCTCTGCCTCAGATCTACTGGATATCTACAGCATTACTAAAGCATCTCCAAGCAACATTGGGCAACGTAATCATCGAATCGTTCCAATTGGATTTACGGATCGTGGTCGAGATATATACGCGCTGGGTGGAGATGTACAGAGTCGACAAAAAGGATACAGCAAACACCTTTCTTCCGTGTCTTTTAGCTATGAATCCTACGGCTATGACCTCAAACGAGCTTGACAGGCACTATGCATTCTTTGGATTGAATAAAGAGCCAAATGCCATCCTTCAGCCTGATTACAATCTAACATTCAGGGAAGCTTCAATCCAGACTGGCATGGCTGTCATTCGAGCAACATGTCAGCTGGATTCGTTTTTAAATGATTCCAAGGATTTCGAATTGGGCGTTTCAACCGACGCGTTCTAGCTGGATACCCGAGTTCAGGATAAGAGAGGCAGTCATCCCCTTCAAGTCGACCATCGCTTTAACAGTTGATTTTGCAATGCGCAATCGGAAGCTCGAAGCTGGGAAGGGACTAATGTATCCTTGGCGCGGCACATTAAACGAGACAACACTTGTGGCCTATGGGAGGAAAGTCGACCTGATTGACAAAAGGGTCGGCGATATCCGCTGGGTAGGGAAGACGCAGGTTCTGTTGGACTGCTTACAAACGGCCCTTTCCTCCCTACATCATCTGCGGTCGTTAATTCCAAAGTTGTTCAAGTCGTCGAAAACAAGAATCCTGCGCGCAGTCAGGGCTGAAGGCCTCCACTGCGACCCCTCATCTAACCCACAGTTTGCCACAACGGACGCAGATGAGTCTCTTGATACCAAGACTATAAGCAAATTCATTCCAGATAAGCTGTGGCAGGAGGGACGGACCCCGACCGAGGTTTTTCAAATGATGAGAGCAATGCGCGGTCGATTGCTCTGGAGTACCAAAGATGGTCTCTTCGCAACCGGCCGCTACCTCTTAGCGGGCGACATCGTACGTGTTCTCAACGGATGCTCCAATCCTGTGATTCTCCGCGAATATCAGTTTTTTCCAAGGCAATATGAGGTCGTTGGAACGTGCTATCTCGAAGGGTGGATGGACCCTTGGGCCAGCGGCAAAGTTTCTTGGAACGAGACAGATACAGACAAGTTTGTGCTTGTATGAAAGCAAAGCATACATACGTTTGATCTCCTCGAATGCACCAAAACTCATCTTCGCACGAACCAGAGCTCCAAGTCCTCCGGCCTCACTAGATGTGCACTAACATTGAACCTCTTCTCTTCTCCAACAACCTCAACAACCTCGCCCTTGCCTCAAGCTCTTCTTCTCCTTTGTTTCTGACAATCTCAACACGCCACTCCGCCAATATTCTCGCAAGCACAGCTACAAACTCGACCTGCCTGAACTTCTTCCCTGGGCACACGCGCGGCCCGAGACCCCACGGTGCGAAGAATGCCGACTCGGGGACACTGAGTACCTCTCCGTCAGACGACGTAGAAACGAAGCGCTTCGGGTCAAATGACAGCGGTGCTTCACCCCAATGTGGAGACAAGTGTGCGCCGTACATGTTGAACCCGAGTTGCGTGCCCGGCGGGATCGTCACATCGCGCGGACCCGCGGGCGTGGTGATAGTCAAATGTGCCGGCAATGTCGGGCTCTCGAGAATAACGGGGACGTTGTAGTGGCGGGCGGAGATTTAGTTTTGGATCCATCGTGCGATGCGGTAGATGCTGAAGAGGATGAGTGGGATGCGGAGGAGGTGCATCAGCTTCTTCAGGCTTGAGTTAGGTAGCCCAGCAGGATTGCTGTGCGCGATGACTTTTGAAGTTGTATGTCACCTGCTTACTTGTAAGGCCACCACTTAGCTCGATAAGGCCTAATGCGGGTGAAATGCAACATACAAAAGCGGAAGAGTCGACTTAGCTTAAGTACGTACCGTAGTGTTGCAGAGGAGAAGGACGTCAGAAGCAGACGCGTATAATTTCAAGATACGCTACAGTCGCGCATAGTACACTCTTCCCGTTATACTTACTCCCTTGTTCTTGGAGATACATCTACCTACCACCCAATCCTGACTATAACAGAATAGTAAAAGCAAAACGCAAAAAGCACGCTGTCCTAGCCGAAGCTAGAACTGGCGCGACCTATGCTGTAAGAGGCTTTTACTCTTAACCTTCGGCTTTCGGTTAACCGTTGCCAACGGCTAGTGGTAACTCTGGCACTTGTGGAAATACATCCAACATGCGGACTCGAACAGACGACCACCGCGGTCCACGCACTAGCTGTGAAAGTGGCGGACCGGCCAAAGTCCAGGATACCGAAAATCCTAGACTAAGGCGGGTGGTGGTTGCGGGTTTGATTGGAAGCCTTAAGAAATGCGTGGTTTATGTAGTAAGAGTGAGGTGTAGTATAAGTTTGGACGGGACTTTTGGAGGTGAGAGTGCGGAGTGTGTGTGCGAGGGCTGTGTGGCGGTGACGTCGCGGCCAGACATTGCAGCCTTGAAATGAAAGAGAGATTCGGCAATTGCAGGGCTGATGAGTAGAGGCAATGCAAAGATTCAAAGGCGAGCGGTGCAGAGCAGTTGCAGTTAAATATAGGCGAGACCTCAATGCCGTACACGATCTCCGCGAAAAGCGGAAAAAGTTTACAGAAAGCACAAAGTTGGAACATGATGGATGGGATGAAGGAGACAGGAAATAGGTTGTGAAGATCGGGCAGCTTCCAGCTTGCTGCCTTTACCTCACGGGCACTTCTAAGGTGTTTCGCCTGCTCGGTACTCGCGGATCCCGCCCTTTACCCATAGTGACCTCAAGCGCCTGTATCAGACCTCTCTCATCGTATCGCACAAAGTTCTCTCCCTCATTTCTACGGCCGTAGACGCGAATCGCCTCGATGCCCAAACTTTTGAGCTCTTCTCTGTTAAGGGCAGGCGTCCCAGGCCCCTGCAAGTGGATGAGGTGTGTGACATAACTGCGGTATCTACTCTTATCGACAGGTCCAGAGTTGCCTTTGGACTCTTCACCGGCTTTCGCGATGGCAGCTACAAAATCGATAGCAGTGTAAGGCTGTGTGGAAGGCCCAGTCTCGCGATCAATCGTTGAATTCAGAATGAGCATCTTGTAGCGTATTGTTGGACTATCGATGGCTTGTCCAATTCCTTTGAGAACGAGCGAGGGCACGATAGATGTGTATAGGGAGCCGATGCTGTATATGATCGCCTGCGCATCATTCAATGCGTTCAGTACCATCGGGTTTGCAGCGAGGCGGATCTCTTGGCCATATGGGTTGATGTACCATAGTCGCTCGATCCGTGCTGGCAATTCTTCCTCGTCAGCTTTCGAGAAGGTGATGTATTGCTTCCGCAGCGTAGGCAAGGAACCAGGCCAATTAGCATCTTCAATGCGGTCATGCTCCTCCACCTCATCCGACTCAGAAGGTGCTTCGGCAAATTCAAGCGCAGTCGATATTGAGGGATGCGATATGGAGTTTTGACCAGTAATAACGTCGCCGTTTGCAAGTCCAACGGAGATGTGGTGCGTGAAGTTGGTGTTGATTGCAGGCAAAACCGAGGTGTGGCTTGGCACGGAGCATATGCTAGAGAGAAGATAGATGGCTGATTCGAATGAGCCAGTGAACAGACGCGCGCTACTCTAGTCAGCACAATATACGTCAAGTCTTGTGGATGGAGAGCTCCAGCTTGGCCGAGGAAGACCACGCAGGTGAGGTGGCAGTTACTGTACGTGCTACACAAAAAAACAAGGTGAAGCTTCAGGGACGGGACAGTCCAGGAACCTACCCTGTCAAAAAGAAGTTGCCGATACTGGCGCCTGTGAAGTCGAAACTGGATGATGGACGGCGACGCTTTACGATCTCGAATGCGACTGAGTTGAGGATCGACCGGATGAGCTCTCGCTTCGCGGTTGAGATATTGTCCCAAAGTGCGTGTTCTGCCTCGACAATCTGAAGCCACTCTTGCCTTGCTGAGTTTCGTTCTTTTGGTAATCTATGGTTGAAGAAGGCTTTGATGGCTGCTTTTTCGCTCCCATCGTTATCAGGATCATCAGGAATGAGGCGCACGAGACGACCTGGTAATAGTCAATATCAATTTCGTTCAGCGTTCCTTGACACGCACTTCGGACATCGCCGATGCCTGCAGGTTGTCAGCGGCGATCAGACTTGATTGTTCTAGCTACTCACCAGGTCCGCCAAACACCCTAATCAGCTCAGACGAGCTACCGCCGTTATCGCTGATAGGGATAACATAGCTCAACGGGCACTTCTTCTCCTCCCTCACGGTCTTGAAAACATCGACGAGGTTATTCGCAGCACTACCGCCCGAGAAAACAACGATTCCCTTTGCTTTGAAGCTGCCATTGCTCATCTGCACGGGTGTCGAAGTGCCGCTGTTGAGAGTGAGGAAAGTCTCGGGTATGGAAGACATGATGACGCGTGACGGACGTTAAGGAATGAGGATTGCTGACCACAGGGGTCGCGATGAGGGCTTATCACGACATGATGTGAGTGACAGAGTGTTATGTTCGCACGTGAGGGCGACGCTGTTCTTTCACAAGCGCCAAAATCGCCAGGGCAAGAGTCATGCACTAAGCGTTCCTAAACAGTTGAGGCGGCATACGACGTCGTGTTGAGCATTGCCGCAACAGGCAAATTCTCGCATTCTGCCCACGAATTGGTTCTCGGTCATATGCTGATTTGTAACATGTTTTTGATTTGTGAGGTTTGTACAGTACGAGTCCTCAGCTCAAGCGAAATTGTAAAGTAGCCAATGCATCCTGTAGACTGCCAGCCCCTCCTCCACTGTCTAAGAACGTCCACACTGACCTGTCACGACAACTCTCCGGTCGCCTGGTTGTATGCGCGGGGACTTCTCGGTCCCCTCGTCTTTGACGAGTCTCTGCTATCCTGGCGTTTGCGTCCGCCCCACCCATCGTCGTCGTTCAACATCGTATGTGCTTATGCCTGCTCCGCTGCGGCGGCCTCCTCGCGCTCCTTCCTCCGTGCTCGCTTCTCGAGCAATTGGTCTCGTCGATCGGCCAGGAGCCTGAATTGCCGGTGCTCGACGCCCATGAGCCAATATCCGAAGCTGCCACCAATGCCTGCGTAAACGGGGTAGACCCAGAGCGATTCCTTGTTGAAGAGCGGTCGCATTTCGATACCGAGCTGCCATAGTCGTGCAGCGATGCCTGTGAAGCAATTACTGTATTAGCAAGCGGTCTGGCGGTGTGTGCTTTTGGTGAGAGACTTACCGAGACCGCTCCAGAAAAGGACCTTGTGAACCATTGTGGATTTGGTCGACCGTGTGTGTGCTTGTGTGTTTGCGGATGTAGGATTGACGACGAGCAAGTTAACGGTGGGATTTGCTGTGCCGTGGAGTCGCGTTCTCGTCGTTCCAAGGTCGTGCCGGGATGAGGGTTGCGAAGCTCCGCGCTGTGCCAAGCCTCACCTCACATGGATCCGTGCGGAAAGTGCAACCGACCGACGTCGTACCTTGCGCCAACGCAATCGTGCAGCTCTCCGTATGACGCACTCCGCAGAGGCACTTATGCATTTCCTTTCACTTGCTCGCTCATAGGGGCGCTGCCAGCAGACCCACTCGTTCAGCATCACTATTAGCTCTGCGCTTTCTGACCGAGGCCCGTCTCCGCTGGCGCATCCCCGTCCCCTGCATAACTGGCCGCAACGTCTTGCACATTCATCCTCCACCGACCACATCAACCATGGCGGAGGTCAGCCGCAAGCGCGCGTTCGACGGCGATAGGCCACAGCATATGCGCAAGAAGCTACGGCCTTCAGAATTACCATTGTCGCAAGCCAAGCGATCGACCATCGACAACCTAGTGCACACATTCCGCAAGAAAGGCCACTATGACAGCATCCGAAAAGAGCTGTTGGCGCAGTATGAAGCAAGTGTATGTCATGAGCACTCCTGCCAGAGGAAACAAGCTGATCTATGTTTCTGTAGCCTGCCAAAGACGACCTGTTGTCCGCCCTCAAAGACTTGGTCGAGAATGAGACCGACCGCAACCCTTCACTACTGGCCAACCCCCCTGCCATGGCGGCGACGCTCATTGAAGGCGCTGGCGAGCGCATAAACATATACGGAAACATCATGAACACCATCAGCGACTTACTCGACAAGCTCATCAAAGAGCAGGGCTTGCCTAAGATGCGAGAATACAGAGTGCTCGAAATCGGTGCAGAGATTGCGGCGGAAGAAGAAGCCAAAGGGAGCAAGACAGACGAGGAGTGGGCGCAAGAGGCAGAGGCGCGGCGGAAGGAGCGAGAGATGATGAGAGAGAAGGAGCTCGAAAAGGAGCGCCAGATAGAAAGGGAAGAGCGCGCGAAGAAAGAAGAGCGCAAGCGTCGAGAAAGGGAGCAGGAGGAAGAGCGCGAGAGACTTCGGGAGGAAGAGAAGGAGCGCCGGCGCAAAGAGCGTGCAGAGCGCGAGCGGCAGGATGAAGATCGCCGGCAGAAAGAACGAGAACGTATTACCAAGGAGCGAGACGAAGAGCGTGAGCGGCGAAGGAAGGAGGATGAAGAGCACGAAAAGACTCGAAAAGAGCGCATCGAAAGACTTCGCAAGGAGCACGAGGAAAGGGAGCGCCGCATACAGGAAGAACTGGATCGAAGTCGTGGTAGTAGGCGGTACAGAGGGGGCCGTGGACGAAGCAGGACTCCTGAGCGTGATCGGTCGCGAGACCGAGGCCGTGTTGGCGACCGAAGCAGGCGCAGGAGTCGTACTAGAAGCAGAACGCGATCCCGCGAGCGCACCAAGGATACTCAACCTGAGCAGATCAAGGTTGACGACGATCTTGCGCTGCAGCTGCTACTCCAGGAAAGCGAGCAGATGAAGAAGTCTCGACAACGCCCTACCCTTGAACGATCAGAGTCGCTTGAGCCTCCAATGCGCAAAGCTCAGCCACCAAAATCGCTTGTTCCGAGAGACCCGGTTGCTGCTCGACTTGCCAAGCTGGAGAGCAAATCGCAATCACCGGCACTTCGATCTCCAAGTAAGGAGCCCGCAACTCCCACTGCAGACAACGACGTTCCCATGGAGGATGCACCACCAATCGACAAGTCCCAAGATGCACCCGCGAAGTCTCGTTGGGATACTGCGCCTCCGCTGCCATCGAAGGGTGAGAAGTCTCGCGGCCGAACCCGATCGCCCAGCGTTGCGCATAGTGTGAGCTTGAGGAAGCGCAGCAGGACCAGGTCGCCCTCCCGAGGAAGTCGGTATGACAGGCGAGCATCCCGCGTTGAGGATGATCGCAGGTCTCGTAGGGACGACGACAAGCACTCGTATAGACCGAGAGATGATCGAGACGACAGACGTTCACGCCGCGGCAGTCGAAGTCGCTCCCGAGAAACACACACGAGCCGTCGCAAAACCCGTCACGATTCTCGAAGCCCATCACCAGCCGAGCGTCGTCGTGATCGCACGCGCTCTCGCTCCCGAGGTGGCCGCCGAGGCCGTGACCGCTCTCCACCTCCGCGTCGCCGCCACCGATCTCGCTCGAGAAGCCCAGATGGTATTGACCGGTACGTGCCTGGAGGAGGCGCAGGCGCAACTGCTGCTACGCCAGCCAGTACAAGTGGTCGTAAGCGTGAGGATAGTCGAGACCGCAAGCGCGATGACAGTCGAGATCGCAAGCGCGACGACAGCAGACCTCGCAAACGTGATGACAGCCGCGATCGACCCAGGAGCTATCGGTCCCGCGAGTACGACCGTTGGGACGGTGGTAGATCCAGAGGAACACGTTTCGACGAGTCTGATCGCTACATCCCCGGTGGCGGTGAGAAGGAACCAGAAAAGAAGACTAGGGAAAGGAGCCGAAGCAGGGACAGGGAGAGAGACAGAGACAGGGATAGGGGTCGAGATGATCGCGACAGGAGAAGACGCGCGCGTAGTCGGACTCGCAGCAGGAGCCGCGATCGACGTCGCTGAGGCCTCGGGTGTGCAAGTGCTGTAACACATGTATTATTAGGAGGACGAGCACGTGCATGCTCACGCTGAGCACTGCATGTGTTTAAATGCGGTCTTTTGGCTACCATGATGCACGGAATTATCCATCTAATATTCTCCAAGAAGACTCGTGTTTTTTGACGTGCATCACACACGCGAGGCTCAAATACTCAATAGGCCGACTCACTCTGTGATACCTGACACTCAATTTGCAGTACAACACGAGGTCCCCCAGTCAACTACGAGAGAGTGAAGGCCTCTTAACATCTATATTCAATACATAATCATGTGCCTCAAGTTGCGCATATACCTTCGCGCGGCCCTAAGCAAGACAATCCAAAGAGGAGGCCATCGTGTCCCACAGGAGCTGGATATGTGCGATATAGGTTACATGATATCTCCAGCTTCAAGCTCTTGGCATGGCTGCCTGAAAAAATTCCAGGAGTGTGCAACAACAACAATATGTGCTGTACACTTTACATCTTCAAAACACTACCATTCCAATCATCCTTTTGCCGCATAGCCCCAGCTTTCCCACTTCCCTGTGCGAGTGGGGCCCTCATATTGCGAGCGAAGGAGCATCCACCGAACCTCATCGCGAGACCCATGACCTTCAATCGACCTCAGTCGTTGGGCAGCCCACGCATAGCCACACTTTCCATACACTGCAACGAAAGCCACACACTGTGTTGACTCCACACGCATGACAAGCTACAAGCGATGCGCAGTATGCCAAAGACTGAATCCACTATTACACCACCTTGACATCCACAACACAATTCAGCATGGCCATACAATACGCACCGCTTTGCAGTGGCGAAATCAGGCTTCTTGGAATGGAAGAAAGGGGGGATGAAAATGAACTTTGTTTCGGTTTACGGCAGTATTCTCTAGAACAGGCTTCATCGTTTGTGGCAATCTCATATGCTTGGGGACCTCAAAACCGCACGACAGACGTTTTTATAGATGGATAACCAGTTGCAATAACACAGACTCTATTCGATATTTTCGTAGACCGAGTAAGCATCTCCGAGCAACCCGAGTTCCGCCCGCACCTCGACAGCATGCCTTTTGCAGCACGCTTCTTATGGGTAGATGCGCTTGGTATCAACCAGCAAAATCTCAAAGAGCGGGCTCAGCAAGTACGTCTGATGGGAAGGATATATCAGACTGGGCACCTGTGCATCTGTTTGGGCCATATGGACCCCGAGCGCGATAGGACTGCCTCACACGCAATTTGGCGGCTCGCGAGCGACCTGGAACAATTGGGCAGCGACTGTGAAATCGTCGTGACAGATGATGAATGGCTTGCTCTCCACGATCTGTTCGTAAAGCCATGGTTCAAGCGCATGTTTCAAGCGCATGGTTCAAGCGCATGTTTCAAGCGCATGTTTCAAACGCATGTGGACCATTCAAGAATTCGTCTTTCCCTCACATACGAACTGTACAATATGGAATGCGCATAGACCGCTAAAAGCGACGGAGCTCTGGGACATAGCAAGGAGGCTATTTGAAATGGAGCCAACGGGCCTGGATATCTGGCAAACAGTCTCGATGCGCGAGGGAATGAGGAAATACATGGCCATGTTCGAAATTAAGAAGCGTATACACCATGGAAATTATAAATGTCTGGCGACGCTATTTCCCTGGATCTTCCGCGATCGCCGGGCTACAGATCCACGAGACAAGATATACTCTTTGGTACCGCTCATAGGGTTTGATGCGACGCGATTTTGCGGCCATGATAGCGGCCATGATAGCGGCCTTGCCGACCCAGCCATCACGGGGACTTGATTTCGACAAGCTCATTATCGACTACGAAACGCCGGTCGAGCATGTCTTTGCAAGCTTTGTCGACGCCATCGTATCTGCTACACAAACTCTAAACATACTATGCGCATGTCAGCGTCCCAATCCGTTCTCGAGGTCCTGAATACCCAACTGGGCAGATCCGTGGGTCAGACAGAGCTTGGTAGCGGAAAGAATCATGTGCGAGGCTAATGACAAGAAGCGGCAGCCCCGCGAGAGTTACATAGCCGCCGGATGCAAGGCGGCCTCATTTTCCTTCTCTTTCGACAGGCGCACATTGCACGTGCGCGGGAATAGATGGGATCGAATAACATGGTTACACGACACACCTGTGTTCCCAATGTGCAATCACAAGTCCATCTACATTTGGGGAAACAGAGTGTTCGACGAGCTCCCGTCCCCTCTCCAAGGCGTCGTAGTCGCAACATACGGCAAACAGATTCCCGTCGGCACCGACGATGACTATGCGAGTGTTGCGCATCTGGATAACGACGAGGGCAGGACAGCCTATTAGTGGCTCCAGGCCATGCTTGGTGGTGCCTTTTCCGTAGCACGTTCACGCGGAAAAGATCGACTGGTACTTTCACACTGGCGCTACACCGGAATGGCATTCTTCAGCACTCTCCTATGACTTTGGCGGGATTTATTACCAGGATATCATCGGGCATGATCATTCTGGTGATCTGGAGATGAGATGCACTCAAACTGGCCATCGACGAAACATCTTCGTGGGAGAAAGGGGGTTGTTGCGGCCTTGTACCAGATGATGCGATGCACAATGACTTGGTTTGCATTTTTCTGGGCTGTGATGTGCTAATGCTGGTTCGGCAGCTGGATGAAGGAAGGTACATTCTCATAGGAGAGGTTTTCTGCAAGGCATGATGTACGGAGAGGCAATTGAAGCTCTCGAGCGCGGCGATGCAAAGTTAGAAGAGTTCGAGCTAGTATGAAAGCTGCTCCAAGTGCTTTTATGGCAAGAGATTATGTGTGTGGTGAAATTTGTTCATTCTCATGCTCATCTTATCCACGCCATGAGCCCCTCAACCATTGAATTACCAATCCAACCAGCCTTCCTTTCCCAAAGCATATACGTGAATGCATAGTCAAAAGGACAGAAATAAGCTCAAAAAGCTCAGTATATATCCTCAAACTCAACACTTCCCAGGCCATCCAAAACCAAATGCATCCCGGAAGCAATTTTTGTAAAAACCAAATGCCGCTGTGCTGTGTTGTGCCAATGAAGTACATGCTTCTATCCATATCGTAAAGGAACGTGGGTATCTTCTTAAAGAGGAAAAGGAGTGTCGTGTAGATGCATGTATGCCGTATATGCAGAAAAGCAAAAGCAAAAGCAAAAAGAGTCGTGTTCGCGTTATTCACCCACCTTTCCACCTCTCCACCTCTTCCTCGCATTACGCTCACACAAACAGCGCCAAAGCACCACCGGCAAGCGCATATCCCAACGCAGCATTCTTGTTCGCCGCGCCCGTCTGCAGTCCTGGCTTTCCACTCGATTGTGTCGGGTTCGGCGCCTCGGTTGCTTGCGCTGGGTCGACGAATGTATAACTCGTCAACGTACTCGGTTTCCCATCTGCGCCCGTCGTCGTGATTAGCCTGATACTGCTGATCTTGCCGCCGCCAGGCGTATACGTGGTGACGAAGGTGCTGCCCTGCGCGTTGGTCTCGGTGCGCACTTCACCTGGTGTTGGCGCGAATTGTGCGGCGGACGTGACGACGGTGCTGCGTCCTTGGGCGTCGGTTGTGGTGCGGATCACGGCAGGGCGGTTCTCGGTCGATGTCACTGTTTGGCCCTGAGAGTTTGTGCGCACGATGGTTACGGCGACGGAGGCGGTGACTTGGCTGAGAACAGAGGTGGTTTGGACTACAGTCTGACCGCGCGAGTCGGTGGTAGTCTGCGGGACGTTGACGATGACAGCGCGGTCGGTGTTTGTGCTCTGAGCAGGTGGGTTGTTTGCGGGTGCCTGGCTGCTTTGTTGAGCGGGTGCTTGGCTGCTCTGTGCTGGCGAGGTGTCTGAGGTCTGCTGCACTGGAGGAGGTGCGGCGGAAGTGCCATTGCTTGGTGTTTGGCGCTTCTTCAGGTCCTGCACAGCGGCAATGACGAGCTTGGTCGCGAGCGCTGGGTTCTTGTCGTGGACTTGTTCTACGCCGCGGTGGTGCGACTCAAAGACACCTGACTTGAAGTCTTTGAGGCCGCTGAGTGCTGCTTGGAGCGACTCCTCTGGGAGAGCATTGAGCAGGTCCCGGAAGGCTTCTTGCGCACTGGAATATATAGGCTTCGACTGCTCGACTTGCTGAGTCGGCGACGTGGGCTCTTCCGCAAATACCGAGCCGAACAGTGGCAGGGCCAAGAGGGCCAGAGTGCCGAACGAACGCATCGTGATGTTTTCTCTATCGTTAAAGCGTCAATTGGGAAGCGACCGTGAAGTTCTTCAAGGAAAGAGCAACTGGAACAATTCGTGTCAGCACATCGTCATGCAGGTAATGAAGGTCATAGTGGAAGCTGTGCAAGGGAAGGACATATGTCCGAGACGGGCAGCTGGGCCATATAAGACACAGATGCCGCGGCTGGCCACGTTGGGGCTGGGGTGTTGAGCGTGGTCGCGTCGGATGGAACGCTTACACAAAAAGTCTGGGTCGGCTCCGGGTGGCTGGGTACAGCTGTCAAACGCCACTACCAATATCGATAGCCTGGTCCAGCTCGCAATTATCGTGTCAATACCAATCGTGTGCGAGAACGAGCGTGTATCGAGAGAAGCAGTCAGTACTGCAGCGAGCGTGAATTGTTTTGTTGTCTGGAGGATCGAAGCGGAGTCGTTGAGGCAAAGTCAGACCTTAAGGCAGTAGGCGTCAAGCTTATGCTACAAGTGCCATGCATAGACTACACACCACACGTGCAGCAGACCCGCACCGTCGCCTCCAGCTCTGAACGCTGCCAATCCTGAAGCAGCGTAGTCGCCTCTCAAGCTGACGATCATTCTTGCTCATGCCATGCCCCGCCTTGCACCTTCCCGACGAGGCAATCTACCCATAGCATCTACCACGTCTGCAAGCAAATCCCCCAGACAGGATGGCATTTTCCCTGCAGTTATCCTCCGCATTAATCCCCCGAAACACCTCAGCAGTCGGAGCAACAAATGCCCAACACCGGTTTCTCAGCTTGAGGAAAACGTGAAACCTGGCAGCGCACAGCTCGTATGCGGAGCCTTTGACTCGCCTGTGCTGCATCCTTGTTGCAGGACGTCATGTGGCAGCAAGCGAGCTGGCCCGGATGCTGAAACAATGAAGCGACTGTGCATGGCAGCCACTCGTGCGTTATCCTTCAGCCTTGGGTCTGATATACCTCTAGCACGACATGCTTCGTCCAGTCACCGATCATAATATTGTATTCCATTCCACTCATCCCATCTCCTGCCTCAATCACTTCATCACCCCTCTCGCGATCCTCGCATCCTCTCAACTCGGCTTCTCCCCCGCCCAATCGCGCTCCCATCTCCAACCCAATCACCTTCCCTCTCGCAGCGTAAAAATAGCCTTCCATTAAGCCCTGCAGCACACCTGATGCCGAGCCAATCCGCTTCCTGGCGTAGAACGGCATGTCGTGAGCCAGACCCACGGGCCAAGCTGTTGTTCGCCACACGCCAGTGCAAACAATGGTCGCGGTGCGGCAGACCGGCAACATCAGTGCGGTTGCTCCACTTGTTCGTGATGGTGCTTATGTTGTTGAGTTTGCCGTTGCGGGACGGGGTGGGGATGAAGCGATGCATTACTTCATTTTGATCGTGTTCTTGACCTTTGGCGCGGGGCATCGATCTCGCCGAAACTTTGCAGAAAATGTGTTGTTGCTAGCTGTTGAACTAACATCGTATCCAGTGTCAATAGTCTATTCTGTGGTGACAATTCCATTCTTTAGCGTGAATCATGTCACGATGCTACCAAGTGATATATCATTGGCGGCTTTGCTCACCTCGCATGCACATGAGCCCGGTCCCAATTGCACTGCCGACTACTTCATTGTTCATTCACTCATAAACATCATTTCAGATTACGCAACCTCGAAGGATGAACGAAATTACTATTACTACTACCATCAATTCCTACATCAGCCCGGTATGAAATCATCACGAAGGAGGTCGCTCCTTGCTGATCGCTGTATGCAAAAACCATCCAACCCTATACATTCACATCAAGTACCGGAGGGAATCTTCGTTATTCAGTATTGCTCAAAGAGCACCAGAACCCTAAACGCCACGCTACCTCAATGTTCTGCCTCGCAAGGATATCAGTAATGTACATCAAACATTTCATGGGAGGCTCTTGTGTCATGGACCCGGAGTGGAAAACACGTCGACCTGCTCATTTTGAGAAGGCGAAGCATTTGACTTGGATGCCGCATTTTGCGACTGATTCGATTGCGTTGGTGTGGTCGGCTGCGGCGCCGAGGTCTGATCATCTGAAGCCACCGGTGTAGGATGAGCATGTTCCTCAGTAGGACCAGGAATATGGTGAGATTCAGGCCCATGACTTTGCGTTGACGATTCAACGGGAGCTGCAGACTGTGACTGGGTAACAGGAACGACACTAGCCACTTGTGTGTTATATGGTAAGACTGAAGGCTGTGTTGGGTGTCCTGATGCAGGCAGCACCGATGTGGCCTGCAAGCTCGAAGCAGCAGGTGCAGTCGGTGGCTGTGGACTAGAGCCAGTGGGTGTGACATCTTGAGATGTCTCGGCGGTAGGTCGAGGGATATCCATGGATCGTCCTCTGCCAGTAGAGCTATCCTGAGGAGCTCTTAGGCCTGAAGGAGTGGGCAGAAAGCTAGAGCTTCCTGGTGGACTCTTGGCTCGCTCCCTCTTGTCTGAGCGCTCTTTGTGGTCTTGCCTCATCTTGTGAAACCAATCAAAAGCCCCTCCCTTCTTTTCCGGTTTGTCATGATCTGGCGGGCTTCCATAGGCCGTTGATAGATCTGAATTTTGGTGAGAGTCGTATTGCAAGCTCCTTCGAGAACCAGCTTGGCCTCCCCAGCCAGAGCTGCTCCCGAATGAGCTCATGCTTTTATCACCACCTGGCACAGAGCCATGCAGGTCAGTCTGGCTTGCTGTTGGCGTTGCTCGGCTGTCGCCCCGTTTGTGGGCTTTCCAAAAGCTTCGCTTCTCCTCCTTTGCCTCTTCGGTAGGTTCGGCAGCCTCTGAGTATTCTGTCGCAGTCGAGTGCGACCTGAACGAAGTCGAAGGCGACATGCTTGGCTTGAGAGTCGTACCAGAATTGCGTGAGGACGCCGAATCGCCAGTGTATTGCACATTCTCTTTGGACCCACTTGCCTGGACGTATCCTTGTGCAAATGGAGGTTGGGGCGGGTGTAATGGGGAATGCTGTGCTGGGGGTACCTGCACCATAGTGGCGCCTAGATCAGCACCTGTTAAAGAGTGGGTGGAACTATGTGCGCTAGGGTTTGCACTGTTGGGTATTCGCTTCTTCTGAAGCTTATTCGGCTTGCGACCATCTTTGGGTTCGCTGGAGGGCGAGGCAGCTACTTTGGACAGGATCTGAGTGAAGGTTCGTGTTGCTGGATGTTGTTCAGCGGCCGGCCCAGAGTCGACGGGTGCCTCCGTAAAGTCCGATCTCTCTCGTGTCGGTGTCAGGTGTGGACTGCGTTGACTCGTGATAGGTCCTGGCGGTGGTGGCACAAGCTGTTTAGCTTCTTGAGCAGTCGCACTCGGGGTTACCTCCTCGCTCGGCGGAATAATGCCGGGAGATGGAAGTGGGAACCCGCCAGGAATCTCGTGAATAGCAGGCGTGACTGCAGTTGTCTTACTCTGAGGCATAGCTGCCAGGGGCGCGGTTGGAGGAAGCTCTATTCTTTGGGGTGGCATAGTCTGTGCGCGCTTAATTGCTGTCTCGTCAGGCGCATCTTCCGTTGGCTGCACTGACTTTGACGCATCCGCAACATCTGAAGCAGAGTTTGTTGCCTTCGATGTTTGCCCCAGGTTAGCAACAATAGCTGCTGCTTCTGCGGCTATCGGCGAGGTAACGGGATCCTTCACCTCCTCTGCACTCGGTGTGGTTGAACCAGACTTTTCTCGAGGGAAGCGGGGGCTGTTCAGAGCAGGCGATCTCTTGGAAGGCAAGGTGTTGGACCGATGAACACCAGAAGTGGTCGGCGTCGAGAACGCAGGTGTGATTGGACTTGGTACAGCACCTGACTGCCGTGAGCGTTTCGAAGAAGTTGACACATTCCTGCGCACGCCATTAAATTTCCGCACGCTCTCTGCACCAGCGCTTGAAGTGGTTGATGCAGATCTTCCGATGCCTGAGTTGTTGCGCCCAGGCGTTGTTGGAGTCCACGCTTGTGGAGTAGTCGGACCACTTTCAATATGCTTGACAGTGCCTTCATCCACTGCGGTGCCTTCCATACCAATCAAGAAGTGATCTTGGTTGTCTATAAGGAAAATCAGGACGTCTTGGCTTAATCGATAGTCCGCTGGAGACATGTCGTGCTGGGGATGGGACAGTATGCCGGGCTGAAAGATGGCTGCGAGATTGTGAGTGGTCATTTTGTTGACATCAGACTTGGCAGCGAAGACAGCTAGTAGGTCCAGAATATAGAGCAGCAGCTGGCGATTGAGAGATGGCAGGCCCTTGATCAAATGCTGGTAGACTCGTACTGCGGCATCTGGATCAAAGCCTCCCGTCGAAGGGGATTGACCCTCGATGTGCCCGACCGCTTCAGCCTGATGTCCTCGCAGTGGTTGTCGAAACGGATCGTAATTCCCAAGTGGAATGATAGGCTCCGGAAGGTTGTTGAAATATCTCCGCAAGATGTTGGCTGCATCATGCACCGTGTAACCTGTCCAGTCAAGGCCTTTGCCGTATCGTGGCGGGGTATCGAATGCCGTCTTCAGCTCCTTGATCCTCTTTTCTGATCCTGCTAAGCGGAAAATGCCCTCGACATCGGTGGCTTCGTGACATTAGCATGTCGTGCGGGGAGAAAGTGCATGCTACTAACCCTTTTCCTTCAAATAGACACCGCATTTGGCCACGACGATGGGCACATAGCCATAGATGTAGCTTTCCCCATGTTCGTTAAATAGCGAAATGGCGACATTCGCATATGGTATGCTCTGAATGAGAGGAACACCAAATATTCCTGGCAGTGCGGCTTCTGTGTATAACAATTTGTGTCAGTGAATGCACGCGACAGACGTAGGCGGGGACATCGCAGGCGCTCGTGGACAGGGCTTCAGCCTTATCAGGTACAGCTGCGCAGCTGAGGAGGCTGCAGCCCAAGCATGCACATCTGCGCCTGCGACTGCGTGAGGTTGGTTGTACCTTTCTCTTCGTCCTTCTTCGCGGGGCGTTTGCTGAACTGCCTCCACCACGAAGTCAGGTCGCGCTTAGCGGACGCTGGCTCCGGTGTCTGTATCGCAGCGGGCTGAGGCTCCCCGTTACGCACGCGAGGAGTGTGCATGTGGTTCTGCGTCCCCGGGTTGGGCATGGCAGGCGAGCTAAGAGAGTCGCAGCTCCCTCGTGAGAGGCTTTCGCACGAGGATCGACTGCAGCGAGTTGCGGAGTCGCGATATTCAGGTCCAGTCGGGCCAAAAGTGGGTAGGCGGCAGGTGTATGGGGCTGCGACGTCACTGCGAACACGAGGAGCTCAGTGCTGAGGCCTATGGCGTGCTCGCGGGCAGAACTGCGCAAACGGCGGCGACGATGGTGGTGCGCTGAGCGTTGCTGGCGCGAGCGACAGGTAGGCGTAGACTGAACACGACGGAGCTCGAGTAACAGCAGCGGTTAGGGGCACTGACGGAGGACAGCAGCTAGCGGCTGTGGTGTGGCTGTCGGGCCAATCGACAGGATTCTGGGGGTAGAGCGCACGGCGTCTGCTGACTTGCAAACACAACCAGATGCCTTGGTCCAGTCGGCAGAATCAGTCGTCGATAGCTAGCGTATAGAATGTAGGAAGACGTTATTGTTCAGTATATCGCTGTTCTAGTTCAACAATAAAGAGAGCTTGGCGTCGGCGGTACAGGTACAAGCGCGGCGCCGGGGATGGGATGGTACAATATTGACGTTGTGTGACACTGTGCCGAAGACGATTAAGACTGGAGCCAGATGGGGTATCGACCGCTGTCACTGTTCCTTCCAAGATTCTGAAGCAGTTCCTGTTCCTGTGGGCCGTGGACTGGCACGGGTTGGTAGCATGGCATGGTTGGTGGGAGAAGGCATCTACGGCATGGCCCGTGCCCGCATCCGGATTTTTGGGAAAGAGCTCTGAGCTCATAGGCAAGAGAAGCTCATCGTCACCACAGCTAGAAACACAACGTCGCAATACTAAGCTACACACAATCCAAATATCACTGTCTGCTCATCAACACGTCCAAAATCGAATATGGACTCGTACGGTCTTGATCTAACCAAATATTCCGAAACGTGCTAATTGCGTGCCAGGCTTACGGCCTCGGAACAGCGCGAGCTGCAGACTCGCATGGAAAAGAAGCAGATGAAGGAGTTCATGAACGTAGGTTGGCAGCACTGTTCACGTAGTTACACTCAATGAACGCTCGCTTACACTGCGCTAGATGTACTCGAATCTCGTCCAGCAATGCTTCGACCACTGCGTCAACGGCTTTGAGAGCAAGTCGCTCACCTCGCGCGAAGAGAGCTGCATTATGCGATGCGTCGACAAGCACATGAAAGGTTCGCAACGACTGGGCGACAGGTTCCAGGAACAGAATGCTGCAATGGCACAACAAGGGGGTCTGCCCGGCAGGTAATGCTGTCGCCGCGGTATCTCATTTCGCGCTCTGGAAAATGAGTCTCAGATCTATATGATCGAGGCAGGCATCGGTGCATGCTTGTATGGCCTGCTTTCAATGGCGCTCCTGCCTCCACCAGATGGCTGGGAGTGTGTCGACACGACTTGTACAATATAGGAACGACATTTGGGTATGAAAGGGCGCACTGCAATCTCCTCCTCAGGATTCACCATGAAAAGTTCGGACGCATTTGCGTTATCATAGTTCAGATGCCACAGCCTGTATGCTACGAATTCGACGGTACAACATGTGAAGTGAGACTCAGCAGAAGGGAGCTTGGTAACGCAGCATGTATCGTCGGTAGTCACTTTGGCAGTCACGGCCAGGAGCTCGTAACGTGCAAGGCTTTGGCTACACTCAACGCAGCCATTTTGTATTGTACTGTATGTCGAGCTTGCCTCTACCCAAAACCCACACACCACACCGTGCACTTCACTCCGTGATGCTTGTTATTGCACTTTGAAATTTAGCATATCAGAGAACCATTGTCATGCACTACCAGCACATCCAACTTCGATGACGAAATTGCTACAATCTGCAGCCACAATTGCTGCAATCTCGCTTGTTGCAGATCTACCATTTCGGGCCTTCTGTCATCAATGTTACAGAATCCAAGACTACTAGCCGTGGCGCACCACTTTCTTCCTCCAAACGGCACCGTTGATGCAACATTCAAGGCCATTATTGTGCGCCAATCACACTGCACAGCCACAAGACGCGACGAAAGAGATACGGCTAGACTTTGGGGACAGTCCACATCGGTCTTTGTACGTTCGATCTGAGCTGCTGCGCCACGTCCGCACTTCTGCCAAGCTGTGATTGGCTTGGCGTTGACGTAGCGGAATAGCTTCACGCGCCTGCTCGTCCCTGCTTTGATTCAGCCTCCCCGTCACATCGCGCATATATAACCTAACGCTCCATACTGCTCAGGTCCTCCAGTACAACCAAGCATCTCTCCAAGTCTCTCTCGGAAATTTAAGCAACTTCAACAAATCTTCCAACTCCTCCAAACACTACAACAACAATGGGACTTATGTGGCATAAGGGTTTCGGCGGTCGCCATGCCGGTAAGTGCTTAGCCCTGGGCTAGATGCCCTCAACTTGCCGGTACCCGTGCTAATGAACCATAGGCGGTGGTGTCGTTGCTGACAAGCACGGTGTTCGACGCGCTCCCTTTCGCATCTCCTGCGGTCGCTTCAGCTGCTTCCGCTAGTCAATGATCACCTTTCCTTGACGAGTTCCACGATCCGTGAGTCGAGCCTCGAAGCCGCAGACTGCGAGCAATGCTAATGGCATTATAGCCTTATACCACTTCACCACAACTTTGTAACGGCGTTGGTCGAAATGCTGCGTACAGCAGTCCAAACGACATGATACTTTGGCATAGTCTTAGCAGCAGCATATTATCGTTTGTCTCTCTAAACGATGCGATGACCAGGCGGGTGTATCACTCCACTGGCGCTGGAATTTACATAATTCATACCCACAAAACCCTAATGCAGACATATTGCCAAAAATCGTCTTCTCACCTTCCAATGCTTCTCACTCCATACACAGCACACCCATACATCCGCTACCAACTGTTGTGTGAAGTGCAGCCTCGCGAGAACCAAAAATGACGTCACATCCTCTGACCCTTGAATCTGGCCGCGGATCCACTTTTGCATCTCCATCACGCGCCGCATCTTCAAATTTGACGCGGGGCAACAATGTGCGAAAATGGCCACCACGATCGTAAAGGCTCTCAATGGGCGAGTATCGTCACGGCTGCAACCCTAGACACGCCAGAATGCGTTCTATACTCATCATCAATCCAAACTCTACAGAGTCCATGACAGATGGCCTGAAGCCACTCGTCGATGCACTGCAATTCAAAGATGTCATTCAACACCACGCAGATACTCGATTCAAGAACTGACCGCAGCTAGACCGCACACGAATACTTCACGGCGCCTTCTGGGCCAAAAAGCATCAATAATGAGGATGATGCGGTCGAGTCTGTCAACCACTGCCTGCCGAGTCTCCGACAAGCTCTCGACCGCCATGATGGCTTCCTGGTCGCCTGCTACTCGCAGCATCCGCTTGTACCACTCTTGAAAGACGAAGCCGTCGTCCAGAGTGGACGCAAGCCTGTCACAGGCATTTTTGAAGCAAGCGTCAGCACAAGTCTGCAAGTCATCCACCCGGATGAAAAGTTTGGCATCGTCAGTACTGGCAAGGTCTGGGAAGACATTCTCACAGAAGCGACGGTGGCTTTCTTGGGGACTGGGTCAGAAGCCAGCAAGCGCTTCGCAGGTGTTGAGACGACGGGACTAAACGCAACCGATCTGCATGACGTGCCTGCCGAGGAAGTGCGCAAGAAGATGAAGGATGCTGTGAAGCGCCTTTTGAGGAAGGGCAAGGTTGGCGCTATCTGTCTTGGTTGTGCAGGTATGTCTGGTATGGATGAGATGGTCAGGGAGGCATGCACCGAGGAATTGGGCGAGGTTGAGGGCAAGAGGGTACGGATTGTGGATGGTGTGATGGCTGGTGTTGCCTGGCTTGAAGGGACTATCAGGGCCGGGTTCTGATGAGCAAAGAATTGACAGGATTCCTGACATGCCATTTAAAAGAATTACATTAACGAAGTATATAATGCTGTGTTTCCTCGAAATGCGATTAGCCAATTTCGGAATGACGTAGCTTCGGAATGCTTAATTCAGCTCCACGCTCATCCTTGCTGCAACTTTCCTTGACGACCTTTCCTGCATCCCATGAACTTTGCTGTCTCCCGACGCTCCCTTCTACTACCTTGAGCCCAAGACGAGCCTGGATCCTTGCCAAGCAGCAACAGACCCTGCTACAGATTGACAACCATGGACTCGCTGCCAAACGAGCTGCTCATTCAAATCGCCTCCCATCTTGATATACAGTCACCGTCCGTCGTGCGATTCTCTCACGAACCATCGACAAATTTCACAGAGGCCGATACCATACCACTGAAGCTCCTCTCGTCGGTATCATGGCGATGGCGCAAGATTGTACTACCTATGCTCTTTCGCTGTTCCCGGATCGCGCTTGACAAAGAACCAGAATGGGTACCAGTCGATGCTCGATTGGTAGACAGTATGCAGACCCAATTGGCGACGCTGAGTAATCACGAATTTCGTATCTACTATCAGATGTGCAATAAGTTTAAGAGCTCCTCAACTTTTGCTTATGAGGAGGCTTTCGATGATCTGCTTATCAATTTATGTCGAGTTCAGGACGGTGACGAGTTCTTGAAGGCAGTACCGCCGACCATATGGCTCCCACATCTCCCCAAGACCTTCAAGAACTTTATAGAGTTTGTTGTGAAATATGATCTCAAACATCATATCAAGAGCCTGGTGGTGCAAACAGAGAAAGAGTACGAGCTGCGGCATGTCAGCTCCGCTGATGCACCTCTTGCACGAACTGTCACAGAAATCTGGGATCAGATCTTCCGACACCTGGAACCCACGCGACTCGTCGTTGCAGCACCGCCAGCTACTCTTGCTGGATTGCTGGACGTACAAGTACTAAGTGCCGATGTTTGGGCTTTCGACATGAAGATGCACTACATCGAACTTCTACAGCCGGAGCCATTACAATCCGAGCATATGAAATCCGATTGTCGGGCTTGGAACACTTCGTTGATTCACCAGAGACCATGGTATCACGTCGGATACAACGAAGGCTCGTCAGTCACCGCATACAGCACATACGAATACCACCTCAAGCAGTCGCCTAGGATATTGTATCTCCTACTTCTGCGGATGGCCAAAGAGGTCCATCCATGCTGCAAGATCACATCATTCAGCTTCATCGGCGTTTTCCCATTCGTCACGAACGTCACGAATATTATACGAGCACTACATAAAATCTCGACGTTGAAGAAAGTGATCTTCCAACTCGCGCCTGGCCCCGAAAACAACACGCTCGACGATCCGAAGCGTATGGGTCGAGCTCAGCGGAGTGACTTTTGGCTTGAGTGGAACGAGAGCTACAAAGTCCTTGCGAGCTTCATCGGTGTCTCCGATTTTTCCGATGGGACAGAGTTCAGGAGCCTCGATTGCCGCAACGAACAGCTCGCAGAAGATGTGGCCGGGTATGTCGAATTGCTTCAACAACGAGGTGCGGGCTGGCGGAAGGGTGAAGAGTCGGGTGTGTGGGTACGCGATCACGGACTTGATCGTGATGTCGACCCTGTCACACAAGCGGGCATCGTATAAGGAAAGCCGTGAACGAAGCCTTAGTGAAGAATGGCAGCTGAAACAGAGGTCGACAAACGCACAAAGAAGCATGGATCGCTCGTTCGCACTCGGCGCATAACTATGCCAGCGGACACTTTGAGTGCGCTTGGCCGCCTACACTCTTGATCTCCAGCACTGCGTGCTCGAAAAGTGGCTTTCTGAGATATAGGTGTTCGAATGGGACGAGTACAGAGGACTTTTGATCACTTCTACCTTCGCAGTCTCCATGAGCTTGTTCAGTCCTTCCCTTCCATTTCGGCACTTGAACAAGGCTTTGGCTTTACTTGGTGAAGATGCCAATCAAATACCTGGTTCCAAGGAGCCGCAGCAAGTAGGAATGATGGACATAAGAGGAGCGCAACCTTCCACAGCCTCGCAGATTGTAAAGAAGAGTCGAAGCATGGGCGACCTCAACACAAGTTCCACCATCAAAGAATGTTCTGTGCGTGGAGTACGAAATCGATGTCCGTTCCACAAAAGTCAATTAGCACAACTGAGGCAGCATTACCCTCCACCACAACGACCACAGGAACATCATTCTGACCACAAATTTTACTCTGTGATGTCTCGTCAAGAGAACCACGACTATCTTCGCAGCCGGGCCCCAGAGGACGAAAGCAACATCCAACAAGCCCGAAACCACACACAACACCCAACCCGAGTCTGCCTCATTGCGAGAAATCTCCCCCGCCCGCACCTGCCAATACTCAGCACTCTGCTCCAAGGCTACACCGATTATCACCACACTACGTCAACAAACCTCTTCCACCACCTCCTCCAAGCTCAACGCCATCAGAACACGGATCATCTGCAGAAGGCAACGCCATACTCACGCCTCCAAAAGTCGCTGATGGATCTGTGCCGGAAGCAAAGCAAGTCCGCTTCAGCAGCGTCAAGGACGTGTGGAGGACGACGGGAAGTCACCACCAGGATATCGTTGTGGACAATGAGCGGAAACGGACGGACCAGAAATCGACTCTCTGAACGGAGGTGGAAGCATCGTGATTGTTATTACATGACAAAGCTATCTTTGCAAAAGATTGCTATGGGACAGGTGGTACAGTTGAGCAATTGAACCATGATAGAAAATGTAGAGCCTTCTGTTCTTCCACGCTTGGCAAAACATTTGCGTGCACGGTTTGCAGACACTAGCTCACTGTTTCGCTATGACAGAACGATGAAACATCTGAAGGTATGTATTGGTGTCTTGACACAGTTATCGGATGGATGTATGTAAGGAGGGTATTGATACAGCAGCCAGAATGTCAAATCCGAGCATGAGTCCGTCCCAATGCACAATCTAATGCTGCAACCGCCCTGTGATGCCGCTTGTGAATGCAACTGAAATGCAACTAATGCCCTACTATGCCGCGTGCCTGGAAGCATGCCAAGAAATATAAGATGCAGCTCTACTATCCCTTATGAAAGCAGTATCATTGTCGCGGTGAGCGCTTCGCTTCGCTTCGTGAAGGTTGCAACGTCCGCATCTAATGCAGGACAAGACTGACCTAAAAGGTGATCGGATCAGCGCGTTAGCCTTTAGAGGCCCAATGCGAATTCCATCACCGTGCCTTCGTCGCAATGAAGTACTCTACACTCTCCCAATCCCAACTGACGCTCGCTGTCCCACTCTCGTATCTTTCTTCGTCAAATAGTCCTGCAATGGCCTGCTCATGCCTGACTCCTTGTTTCGCACCGCCACCAAAGCTTTCAAGACTCACAACTTTACAACCGTCTTTCAAGTCAAGGAACTTCTGCAAAAGATCGTTGTTCAGCTTCTCGCCAAAGACCTTGTTGTTCACAAGCACGACGTCGGCGCGGCGCAGGACGGCGTCGATCTCGGGTGTTTCAAGGAAGTCGCCAGCGATAAGGTGGATATCTCCAAGGTTGATGTTCCAAAGTCGTGCGCGGGCCTGGAGCTCAGATGCCTGTTTTGAACCGAGGGAGGCGGCGAGGGGCATCTTCTCGATACCCCAGGACTCGGCGCCGGTTTGGAGCGCCGCTTGTAGGACGACATTGCCCACGCCTGAGCCTAGATCGACAAAAACGTGAGACGAGTTGAGACCTGTTTGCGCGAAGATCTTGTGGACAAAATGCGTGAGGAGTTCGCCATACGTGGTTTCTTTGCCTTTGACTTTGCGAAGGCGATGAGCTTGTGGAGATACGACACGATTGTAGGACTGTGCAGTGATGCATTTGACAAGGCTGAGCGGGACAGCATGCATGCTATCTATGATGCGGGGTATCGTGTCATCGGCGAGCCTGTCTCGGATGAGTGTGTTGAACTTGAACAGCTCAGCCTGAAAGTCCTCTGGAGAATGTTTGTGGACGGCGCGCTTCAGCAGGCGCACGGTGCCTTCGGTGTCTGAAGACAGATCGGTGGCGAGATCGGGCGGCAGATAGTGCTGTATAATCTCTTCTACACAGTTCCAGATGTCGCCAAGTGGATTGTAACCTTCGGCAGTGTCAAGTGGTTCGACAGCCTCAAACTCCTCCGGCTTCTCAGTGCTGGGATATTGCAACTCCAATATCAGATCGTTCCGGCCAGGGAATGCAGCCTTGTAGTTCTTTGCCTCATTGCCTTGCGACATTTCCAGACCGTGTATTAGGCTACCCCGCCTGCCCGCGACTTTTGACTTGACTGGCTTGCCATCTTCCTGCTTCTTTTCTGATGTCCCATTTGCTGTTCCGTTCGTTCGCGGCTCGCGTATCCGTATACGCCTGCGCATGTCCGGTTCAAGCGTGCGATTTAGATGCGTAGGCTCAGTACTGCTGCTCGATGGCCTCGTCTTTTGGCGTTTCCCCCGGTCATCGTCCTCATCGCTTTCACTGTCACTGCTAGCCCATTGTGGAGTACTCGGCGAGACTTTGCGCTTTTGTGCATGCGACGCGGTTAGCGACTTGCGTGCAGGTTCCCGCGACTTGGTTTGCGCCGAGGCGGTCAGCTGGTAGCGGTTCGCCGGCGGTCCTGAGAAGCTCCGACTCTTATTTAGTGGCGCCGGACGTGTCTGCGATGCCGGTGTCCGCGGGGAGGATTCTGCGGTGGAAGGCGTCTTCTTGACGGCTACAGTCACTGTCTTCGTCCTGATCTTTGGCTTATTCGCGTTCATGAACATGGCGGGCGACGCTGTGGAAGTACAATGTGAGGTGTAGGCGTCGTGAGCAGGCGGTCGCAGATGTGAAAGAGCGTATAAGTGAAGCGACCGGCAGCGAGTGTAGAGTCGAAGAGGCAGCCGTCCAGTCAGCCAGGACGGGGCGGGCAGTCGCACGCGCACTCGCGAGGTCGCTCTTTCCCGACACCTGCACGCCATTCGCCGCCACTGCAGGTCGCGCAGGGATCATCTCGCGTAAGGCGTCTTGGCTACAAACTGGCGTGACCCTACTTTGACCTTATCCTCACTGCACTGACACCCTCTCAGACAACGCATCGCCTTGGAGTGGTGATGCAGCTTTGACGGCGATTCACACGCGCGAAGTTATCCTGGACATCTTTGCCCGACAATTTTGACAGCGCGCACGTGCCAACTTGCCCACTATGGCTACCAGGAACCGGGCTCTCGGTGCGAGCACGACGCCTCCAAAGCACAACAAATGCAGAGATCACACACATTGCGATTGATCAGAGCGACGGCGAAGATCATTCCTATAAGGACAGCGCAGCAGATCAAGATGCAAGCCTGAGTGTAAAATCACGCCTTCTAAGTCTTCTGAAGAAGTCAAGTTCAACTCATTTGGCTATCGACATCAGTGGAGGCCAAAGAGTAGCAAACGCCCTTTTAAGCATCTGCACTCCGTATGCTGAGATCTGTTTCTGTGCTTCGATCTGCTTCAGCCGAGCTGGAACTACAGCACCTGGCACTTCTGGTCACATTATCAGCGCCCAATCGTCGATCCCATCGCGATTGTGCCCCCTCAGGCTGATTGTACAGCTTACAGAGCATATCGTGAGTCATCTGGACATCGTCCTCACCAGATCGTGCAACGATTTGTGCGCGGCGCTCATCGAATCCCTTCGCGAGAATACACCGCATGCAGACGCCTGCATAACCTCAGATGGTTTTGTCTCAAACCTTTGGCTATCACGAGCTACCGTGAAGACATGCAGGCCTCTACATGAGTAGGGACCGGCTTCTGATACTTCGGCGACGTTGTAGCTGTGAGCGTACGAATTATTGCACCGCCTGGTGTCCTCGTGGTCCCGAAATATGGCCTGTCGCAAGGTGTGTTCGGGCTTACACAACGAGGGCAGTTGTTTTTTATGGTCATTCACTATCACAAATGGCGCCAAATCACACAAGGACATCACTCCATTGAAACCATTCGCGAGCCTTTAATTCCCTCTCTTTTAAGGATGAGTGTCACACCTCCATGACCAGCTATGGCTTCGGAGAGCCGGAGGCGCTGGCATCAGCGCGTTCACGATGATACACTTCAAGGTGCGCCTATCACATAGACGCGCCTGATAAGGTCCGTCTACATCATGCGTACCACTCTTCTTCATTCTCCTTATCTATTGCGCCATTTCCTTTGCTTTTCATTTTGCTGGTTCTTCGTTTACTGTCGTCAAAGAACATGCGTGTAATCACTGAAAGGCCACATGACAGTCTTTTTCTTGAGCCGCTTTTTCAGCACACTGCGTTCGAGCAACGAAACCCTCCGGCCAGAGATGAGGCTGCACACAAATGTTCTCGGCGACAGTCCTTTGACGGTTCTCTCACACTAGCTTTTGGGCATACCGAGCGATCAGGCATACTTCAAGCTGAACCACACAAACTCGACCGCAGCCGGACTGTCCGTGCGAGAGCATCTGCTGGAAAGAAACAAAAGGCCGATGCGACTGATTCTGACAATGCTCTGCATGATGGGCGTCAAGCGGTCTCCTGCATGTCGAAGAGAAGCTTCTTGCCGAACTTCTGGCGCATTCCTTCGGGAGTACACTACTACAAAAGTACACCTGATGCCTTGAAGAACCATGATCAGCGATCATTCGAGAGAATGGTCACCGTCAAGTATTTGGTGGAGGATACTAAAGGCTTCCGTTGGGCAGCAAGTGCACGTTATGTACTGTTCAAGTGCAGAGAAGATGCTTTGGTTTATAGAGCAAGCACGCAGGTGTCAATCTCTGATCGACCACCATCTTCTCATAGCCTCTCCGCACAATTGAACTTGAAGCCAATGGAGGATATCGCAGAGGTTTCTCGGGTTACTGGGCAACCACTACCAGCCTTGCTAGATAGCGGCAGATTGTGTGATCGACGAGCAGTTACCCGAAACTGTACAATTCGAAAGGAAAGCCCCGCGCGTTATCCTTGGGACCAGTGTCCGCCAGATCCACATCGTGTCGCGTTGTTCCCGCCATGGAAACTCCCCCAGAATGGCCGCTACAAGGAAGATCACCTGTGGTTTCAGCACATGTCGCGCAGTGAGATCGAGGACGCCGTTACCGCCGGCTATCTCGTTGCGGACTCAATTGGTCTTCGCATCGGAGATTCGAACAAGTACAAGCTCCTCTATCTTGGCGAGGTCGATCAAGACGAGCCTCTCGATTCTGCCTCTTCTGAGCATCCGCCAAAGCTCGAATCTTCGACACAAGAGAAGAGCGTCAATCTAACAGATAGTCCTTCACGCTGTACTGGAGACGAAGTTTCGCAAACGTGCCGTCGTTGTAAGAGGGTACATACTCTGAGAGAGAAATGGGAACAGCCCGAAGATATACCTCAATTGTCTCCACAGATCCAACGTGTAACAACGCAATATCTCTCTTCACCCAGTACGCCCATCGTCGAGAAAAGTTATTTCGTCCCGGAACGTCCCAAAGTCCGCAGGAAACAGCTCAGCTTGCTTGAGCAAGGCCTTGGACGTTGCAGCCCACGTTACACGCCGTACGTCAAAATCAATGCAAGCAAAATAGGCCTAGACGAAACGGGCAAGGAAATGAAAGAGAGGGTCGTTGACAACGAGGGCAAGTCCTCCACGATCAGAGAACGTGATCAGAGGCATATGAGGCAGAAGAAGCAGGACCATGAAGACTGGCTGATGCGGAGAAAGTATATGGCGGTATTCACTCCGTTCAGGCATCCTCATGCTGCGAAGGGTTAGTAAGTGGCCGTAGGTTTAGGTACTGTTGTATTGAAGTTCGTCGGTTTGTGTTGACCGTCACCTTGTTCATTTGCAACGGCTGATGGTATTGACAAGGTGGTGTAGATCGCTCTTCTGGTATGAATGACGTACGATGATGTCTTCCAGTGAGAAGACTGCTCGATGCAACAGGCTTGCAATCACAATCATGCTTTACCCCACGTACACATTGCGAGCAAAGCACAGAAGAACCTGTATCTTTGACCGTGTTACAGCTTTAGCCTCGTCTCAAATACCTGTGATTCTCTGCCGGTATTGTAAGCCCATCGCAAGCCACCGGCTAGGTCAAGAATCGACAGCTCTAGATCAACAACGATTGTCCGTGAAGACTTAGCTTGAGCATTCTGCAACCGACACACAGCGCAATCTACCCTCTCATGCTTCCACGTGGGTACGAGTAGTCCCTTCCAACCTTGGAACAGTCCAGGTACACTTCCCAAACTTGAATGTGGCTCATCTTCAGCTGCGGCTGTCTCCCTCAGCTCCAGGAACATCTCGAAGCTCCATGTTATCATCTTCATCAGACTCAAGTCCAGAACAATGCTCGTCCGCGATCAGCTACGAGTAGTCCCTTCCAACCACTTAACACACTGATCGACATCGAATGTAGTTCTCCTTCAGCTAAGGCTGTATTCCATGGCTTTAGAACATCCCGAAGCTGCATGTTGTTATCTTAATCGGAATCGAGTCTAGAACAACTGCTGTGTAGTGAGGTGCGCATTCATTGGTGCCCTCACCAATCCGGACGGCCTGACATGGAGCTAGTAACGTGCCAGCCAGCCCCATCGCAATCTTTTCTACGCAGCACCTCCAACAATCTTCTACATGCGCGAAAGTTGCCAAGTCCGACCCGGACTATACCCTGCCACAGCTAAAACTGCTGCACGCAGTTATCAGAGTTTCGGTCAAGATGGGAGCTGAGTACATCCGGGAGCGGCTTCCATCGTTTGGTCATTGGGGTCCTTGATCTAAGTATATAGGAAGGGAGCCCGTCGCATTCAATATCATTCTTCAACCTCTTCTCAAGTAATCTCCCAAAGTTATCAACCATTCCTATAGTCCGCTAAAAATACCGTCAGCAACCATGCCCTTCATCGACACCTGCCACAACATCTCTTACGACGTCAATACTGGCATACTTAGCGCAGACTGCGACACCGAGAACAAGGGGGTTTTCAATTCTCATCCCAGATGCTGGCTGAACATCAACGACTGTCTGCTTGTGCGCGACTACAAGATCATTCCGACCACGGGACCCAGAAACTTCCAGTCTGGTAGCGATCACACTCTTACCGTTTACAAACCAGAGCACGGAGAGAAAATGGAAGTCAACTTTTATGCACCAGCTACCATCGCATATATGCTCAGCCACGAACAAATGATACCCCAGACCCGATGGGAACAGTTGGTGCGAGAGGCAAAAGGAGAGCCAATCTGGGACGGCAATTGGGGTGGTCGCGGTAATAAGGTCGATCTCAACGATTATATCGAGAACCATGACGGGCTTTTAGTTTTCAACTTGGGCAAGTACGTGCATGCCTCTTTTTCTGCATTCGTCCAGTTCAACTCTAGGCCCAGAAGCTAATGTGCCCATGACAGCGACGTGGAAGAAGGATGGGTATGGAAGAAAATTGAAGACTTCCTGGCAGAGTTTCCTAACCCCAATCCTCGTACTCCAATCGTCTCCACGTCCGCAGACAGCTCGTCGCGGGCGCAGTCGTGGGCGAAGAGATCGGAGAACCACGAGGAATGGTTGAAGAAGACCTTTGTGAAGGATGGGAAGCGATACCTCCAGGGACAGAGGGTGGAGATCAAGGGGTAGAGGTTAGTGTGGCTGTGTGTTGTAAGGTGAGGATGGTGAGCTGTGCACATGAAACGGGATTTTGTTTGACGTGAATCGGTGCAGGTTACTGGACGATTTCTCTTACAAACACGTCGAGATATCAGGGATGATATTGATCTACAGATATCAAAAGTCATTACAACGCTTGGTAGCTTATCTCTAATCTCAGTTTATACTCTCCATTGTACAGGGTGTATCCAAGATGCCAGTGATATCCCATATACCCAGTGTTGTACATTTCCATTTCCTCAACACAAAGATCATGTCCGCCACGTTCGCACATTTATACAGTACAAGCAATCTGCCCCCACCCCACCGTCCATCTCACACTCCCCGTAATAATCACCAACAAGCTCAGACCGACTCCCACGCTTGCAGCTCCATACACATACGCATGTCGCCTCTTCTGACTATCCAGCTCGCTAATCCACGTCGATACCGTCGTCAAGCATCCGCAAAACCCATCCATGATACCCTGTAACACCTGACAACCCAACACACTCCCAGCCGGAATATTACTAGCCAGCAGCGGGACGCGCTGCAAATCGTACGCCATGCCCAACACCGCGGTTCCGAAAACATTCACGCTAAACGTCCCGAGTGGGAAAGTCGGGTGTATGGGATTCAAATACAGCGAGACGTAATACCGCGCCAAACATCCCAAGGGCGCGAATACACATGCGAATAACGCTTGTCCGCGCCACGCATTCCTACCCGCTGGTGGAAGAATCGTCATCAGTACCGCGCCAATCCAGCACCCCCAGCCCAGCAGCACGATCGCCGGGTCGAGAAAGCGGCGCATGAGCCGGAACGGGAGGCGCGGTATTATCGGGTCGAGCAGGAGAGCGAAATGTGCGCCGAGTTTGAGCGCGGCATAGCATGTGGAGATGGTGAGTATGATTGTGCCTGTGAGCGCGAGGAACGAGTATCCTGCATTTCTATGCACGGTTGTGCTTGAGCTTGGGATGGCGACTCCGGGTGGGTATGGATGGTTGATTGGGGTTTTCAAGTCGTTTGACAGCGCGAGGAATACGTCTCGAATGAAACTTGAAAAAGAGGTAAAACTGCCACAAAACCCGGTCGCGAGACCAATGTACAGCGGAATCGTCTTCTTGACTTTTCCATGCCGCTTCTTATGCGCGCCTAGTTCGGGAGCAGGCATGTCGAATGGTTCGGGCACAAGAGACCCGCGTCGTCCCCATTCTGCGGCAAACATGCGTCGGTCTTCGGCGAGGAAGCCCATGATGAATGTCCCGGCGACGTTGGCCCAGAGCTCGGAAAAGATGACGGGTGCGCCAGGGTAGGAGGTTAGGGCTTGGAGGCCCAGGCGAGCGAGTGTGCCGAAAATGGCGAAGAAGATGAGATGGGAGATTGTGTAGAGTTCTGTTGCGACGCGTGAGGCGGGCCGCGAAGGGGGTTTGGCCATGCGTGGTTCGGGTTTTGAGGCGGTCATGCTGGGTAAGGCGGTGAGGTCTAATTGGGATCCTGGTGTTGCAACGCGTGGATTTGGATTCAGATTGTTCAACAACAACGACTGCCGTCTTGATCGTGCTTTTGAACCCCGTGATGGAGGCGTATTTGCATGCTGTTTTCCTTGCTCTTGCGTCTTCAGATTTTGAACCAGACTTTTGGGTTGCGCGATAAGTTCATATGGATTTTCCCACGATTCTGGCGCGAGGAGTTCTTCTATTCTTTTTGCGTCATCGGGTGTGCTTCGATTTCGACCGCGGGAACTATATGCACGTGTTCTGGTCTCTCCCTTCACACTACTGCTTGCTCTTGATCTCGAATATGGTACATTTGGCGCTGGTGAACTGGGTGACGGGATAGTCTCAGTATCCGCACGATCAGGGTGTGGTTTGATGTCGAGATCAAAGTCCTCCAGTCGCGGTCTACTTGTCGGCCGTGAAGGTGGCTGCGGTTGCGGATTCGACGACCTGTCTGACTTTAGACTCGACCTATGTGGCGAGCGCTGTTGCGCAAAATGCGATTCTCGTCGCGAAGGCGGATCTTCGTCGTCGATGTTGTCCGCCATTGTTCCCTGTAAAGTTATGCAGGATCGACGTGCAATGACGCATCCAGCCAAAAACTCCCACTTGCAAGACCCCCACCAAAAATCAATCAAAATCAACGACGATAACCTAGCTGCGCGACTCGGGGCGCTGGCCTTATGAGCAGTTCCAAACACGCGCCCGATTCATGCATGACGACCTCAGACATGAACCCACGAGTAACATAGAGTAACATAAACTCTCATCTACAAGACAGGTGCATGCACGGCTGCACGAATGCGGTCGCTTGCCATTTCCTCGCGACACGCGCAGGGATGGTCGCGTTAAGCTTTATGCGCCCAACCTACTCGGGACAGGCGTAATAAGACAGCACGACGCGGAGGTGCCCGAAGCGAGGCTGCTCTGCTGCTATCAGCCGGGGTTGGTGGAGCTCCAGCTATCAATCACCTGCCTGAAGTAACAAGCTCGACACACAAAATCACAATCGCACCGCCTGAAGACTTTAAAACGACAATCAATTCCGCTGTAAAGTAGATACCTGGGACCTGGATTTCGAAAAAGTAAGAATGACGGCTGATCTCCCCAAAAACGCACATGTTTCGTCACATCCATGCCTTCAGGCCAAGCTCTCGCAGCTCCGGTCCGCAAGCACGGGATGCAGAGATGCGCAGACGCTGGTGCATGAAATCGCCCTCATGGTGGGGTACGAGGCACTCGGAGCGGGATTGAGTGCAAAGCAAGACGGTACCGTATGTTTATCCCTTCTTCCATCCGTTCATCCTTCAATATCAATGAGAAGTGGGGGTATACTTGACTCCAAGTATACAACATACCCACCACACTCCCAGCGCGTACCACACGGAACACAGCACCACCACAACACTTTCTTACTAATCAGACTGTGCAAGAAACACCATGCTAACAATTCATTTCACAGGACAAATCCCCCCTCGGCTACCCCTACCCCACATCAACCACCTCGCCCTCCCCATCCACAATCTCCCTCGTCCCGATCCTGCGCAGCGGGCTCTCCATGGTCCCCGCCCTATCCTCTCTCCTCCCCTCGCCCGTACCCATCCACCACCTCGGCATGTATCGAGAAAAGTCCACCCTCCAACCCGTCGAATACTACAACAACCTGCCCTACCACAGTAGCGCCACGCCCTCGAACCCAAACCCCGTCTTACCCGAGCTAGCCATCATCGTGGACCCGGTGATAGCGACGGGCGCAACGGCGTGTGCGGCAATCGACACGCTCAAGGATTGGGGCGTGAAGCGCATTATTGTGGTCGCGGTGCTAGCGACAAAGGAGGGACTGAGGAAGGCGTGTGAGGAGTGGGAGGAGGGTGTTAGTGTGTGGGTGGGCGGGTGTGATGAGGACGTGGATGAGAGGGGGATGATCAAGCCGGGCTTGGGGGATATTGGTGATAGGTTGTTTTTGACGTTGGGGAAATGAGGGGTTTGGTAGGATGGAAGTGGGGTGGAGAAAGGTGGATAGAAGGAGTGGACAAAAATCAGAATTTGATATGTTGAAGAGTAGTCCATCACTGCGTTGCATGTCAAAGGGCGGGGACATTTTGAGGTTTGCGTTTCATACCATGAAGCTTATGTACGCGTGATAATGTACATGTATAGCCCCCCAATCGCTGAACATAGCACCGACATGCTCACCTGCGTCGCACCAAAGACGTCAACCATAAGCTGATCAAAGCAAGCTTTTGCAAGTATCATTGTTCGCACTTGATGCATCATAGCAAGATCACCAAGCGAGGACATGGAGTTCCTTACCTGTAATCTTACCTTGACGATACTGGACGTGCATGTACTTACATACCTACCCACCTACCCGCCAGACTGTGAACCGAAGGAAATACTAATAAAACATGTAATGAGAATCACCTTGCCCTACCCTACTCAATGCGCTGATATCCTTGATAATCCGTGCTTGCGAAGTCGATTGCTGCTTCTTTGTGGTCCAGGAGGTGAAAGAAAGTCTCTGTGTGATACTGATGGAGACCTGATGATGGTGGTGTGTTTGCTGAATGACAATCGTCGTTCGTCCATGGCTTACCATCTCCCCAATCCGTTGCGGTATCTGTGTTGCGAGCGTCAAGTCGACAGAGCTGACCTTACCCCCATTGACGAGAAATAATGAGGCTAAAGAAAGGGAGGTAACCTTGACAAACCCTTGCAGAAGCACACTGAAGCTGCCGGAAGGCTCAGTACCTTCTTCGTTGTCTCGGATCGTCGTAGCTGTCGCCTTCATACCCACGTTTTCGTGAGTCGTCACGGCCATACCCACCATCCCGACCACCTTCGCGAGGTCGGTCTCTGCTGCCGAGAGGCTCATTGTTCGCGCCGCTGGATCCTCGATCGTACCCACCGCCGCCTCCTCGCCTGTCTTCGTAGCGTCCGCCTCCTGATCCACGGTCACCGCCGAACCCACCACCGCGTCCGCCTCCAAATCCGCCTTCTCGTGGACCGCGAGGACCAGCAGGTGCGCCATCTGGGGGACCGTAGCCGTTTGACTGGTAGCCGATACCTCCTCGACCTCCTCCGAACCCGCCGCCGCCGCCGCCTCGGCCTCCGCCAAACCCACCTCCTCGTCCGCCACCAGAGCCACGATCTCCTCCAAAGCCGCCGCGACCTCCACCACGTCCGCCAAAACCGCCGCCGAAGCCGCCTCGAGCCCCAAATCCTCCAGGACCGGCTGGCGCACCAAACCCACCTGGAACTGCTGGACCGCGTGCAGCAGGACCCTTGGTGTAGCCGCGACCACCCAGACCGCCACCGAAACGACGAGGACGCCAGCCAGAGACTGTGCGGCCGCGCTCTACGTCGACAAGAACGCGCCGGTCCTTGATCTTGATGCCATCGGTCTCTTTGTAAGCGGCCTTCATGTCTTTTTCGCGCTCGTACACGATGAAGGCGTAACCGCGCTTTCGCTTCTTAGGTGGCGCGTCGGGCGGAGCAGTGATGTCTTCGACGATGCGGATGCGCTCGATGGGACCGTAGCGGCCGAATTCGCGTTCGAGATCGTCAGAGGTGACGCCGTAGGCGAGGCGTGATACAAAGAGGGTTTTGAATGCGTCGCCTTGAACCTTGGCGTCTTCGCTGGGTTTATCTGTGGTTGTCAGCGCTGCGGGACAGATAGAAAGGCGAGCGCGCAGGTGAGAGCCCAGCAGGGTGACGTACATAGTTCATTCACTTCCTCAAGGAGTTTCTCCTGTTTCTCCTTCTTTTCGAGCTTCTTGCGATCGCGCTTTTGCAGCCAGCTGTCGCTTGGCACGTAACCATCGTTGTCCTTGTACTCTCGCAGTGCCTGCATGTACTGTCCGATGCCGGATATCTTAGGCGTGCAGCGTTTCTCCGGCGCGTGGTCAGAAGGCTCAACCCATCGCAGCGGCGGTCGCGGCGCGAACAGGTTCAGAAGCATGGGCGGGAGTTTGTCCGTCATGGTAGGTGAGTCGCTGGAATGCGCTCCAGCTGGCGACGTGAATTGGTTGGATTCAGAGACGTAGAGAGAGTGAGGATGAAAAGTAAAGATGGTGATGGGCAGTCGAGGGAGCTGCGGAGCGCATTAGCGGCAGGCGCCAGGTGCACGTGCTTTGCCGACTCCAAAGATTCTCGACATCGACGACGACAGCTACATCTCCAGTCGAGCCGCCTTTGCATGCCAATATGCCTCTGTCGGCGATCAAAACAGTCGCAAAATCACAGGTATGCAAAGAATCTGTATGCCATCACCATATATTCGTTGTTGCTGATAATATGCAGAATGGCGTCGGCTCATTCATCCTGCCCTGCAAATCCATCTCCTTCCACTACTGCAACTGGTGGGGTTCCTCGCGCGGCATGAACTCCTTCATAAAAGCTTCCCTTCCGACCTTCGCCCGCAACAACCCGCAAATCGAAATCTCCGTCTCGCCACGGCCGCGGCGGCACCCAGTCCTGATCGCACACTACATCAATGGCACGACACGGTCAATATGCGTCAAGAACTTGCTGAATGAGGGCGTCAGGGAGAAGGCTGAGATCTTGAGGAATAGTACGGGAGAGAAGAATAGGAAGACTGGCAAGCCAGTCGTTAGCGTGAACGAGAGTGTACGAGGAATATGGGATCCTTTCCACGGCGCGAAGGTGCAGATATGAGGTAAAGATGAAGTGAACGGAGTATTTAGGCCAAATGAAGCGTACGGTATACTCACCATCATCAGAAAAGGTTGCTGGCATACAATGGGATATATCTGCAATACCACGGGTAGTCACATTGACCGAGCACGGCAAACATTTGTACAATAATGTAACAAAGACTACAACCCGCGTCGACTTAAAGGCGATATTCGAGTCCACAGTGGCTCATGGCCGAATGAAGTTATGCATCTGCCTGACTATAGACGCGCTCCACTACCATGCATTCATGCCTGGTGGCTGTTGATGATGTCGACAAATGCAGGCTTCAGACTGGCGCCACCAACAAGGAAACCGTCAATATCAGGCTGCTTCGCAAGCTCACTGCAGTTCTTCTCCGTCACACTGCCACCGTACAGGATACGGGTCTTCTCCGCAGCCTCACTGGATACCTCCTTGCCGAGCCACTCGCGGATTGCCTTGTGCACTTCTTGTGCCTGCTCGGTCGTCGCAACCTTGCCGGTGCCGATGGCCCTGTTCCTATTAACACAAAATGTGTATCTGCGTGACACAAGACATACCAGATAGGCTCGTAAGCCACAACAATCTTGCTCCAGTCCTTGACTTTATCCGCCACAGCCTTCAGCTGCGTCGTGACAACCTCAATCGTCTTATTCGCCTCCCTCTGCTCCAAGCTCTCACCACAGCACAGAATCACACCCAGCCCGCAGTCCAAGGCCGCCTTAGTCTTGGACGCAACAAACGCGTCGTCTTCCTGCAGAATGACGCGGCGCTCAGAGTGGCCCAGAATCGTCCAAGTGATGCCGCTGTCCTTTAGCTGGTCGGCCGAGATCTCGCCTGTGAAGGCACCGCTGGGCTTGTCGAAGATGTTTTGCGCGGCAACTTCAAGGCCTCTGCGGAGGTGCTCACGGGCGAGGAGGAGATATAGGGCTGGAGGAGCGATGACGACCTCTGCGGTCCATGTCAATGAATTGCTTTTTGCGATTGCAAAGAACGTGCGGTCGAGTGGAACAAGAGAGCAATCAAATCCACTCACCAGTGTTGGGATCGAGCTTCGCCTTGTTCAGGTTCTCGAGAATATCCTTGATGGACTTGATAGTCCCATTCCTTCAGACCTGTTAGCCTCTCTTGTCTGTCTTCGCGGTACTCACTGCTTGGGTCGTGACATACATCTTGAAGTTCCCCCCGACGAAAAATTGGCGACCCATTTTGGCGGTTTAGATGTCTGAAAATCTCTGGAAATGGGATTGAAGTGTTCAACAAGAAATTTCAAGTGGTGTGGTGGTGCAATGCGTTGTTGAGCTGAGCTACAATGTTTGGTGTTTGAGCTCGGCGGGGGCGGGGCAGTGACGGACGACCTTGCTCTCAGCTGTGGCACGTCTGTCGGCGAGCATCGGAGTTGCTTCTGCCTTGGCTGTGGGTAGAGGGAAAAAGAATCGGGGTACCGATCCCACGTGGACAATTCTTTTTCTCGAAACAGTGGATAGCCGAGGGCAGTCTTACGACATATTGCGTTTCGCAGGCGGACCAGAATGGGGTTGGTTTTTCTGGTGAATCCGCTAAGCTGGAAACACGATCAAGAAACTCAAGCGCACATCAGAAGGGACAGGGCAAATCCATGGGATGGTTCTTCTAGCCTTGAGACCTTGATCCGCATTGGCAACATCTACATACTTTGATCCAGCTTGAGTCTCGCTAGCTCAGCCAAGTCCATAGCAGCAACTCCGCAGCTCCTCAAAGTCCCAAACATGGCCAACGACGCTTCCGCTGCCAGTCCATCGCCCCAAGTCCACGGCATCTCCGTCTCTCCACTCACCCAATGTGCCCACTGGAACTCTCTCCTTGACATCATTGCAATCAAGCATTTCTGCTGCAACAAGTTCTACGCTTGCATCAGCTGTCATGATGAGTGCGAATCGCACTGTTCCGGCGTTTGGCCGCGCAGTCGAAGAGACGAGAAGGCGGTGCTTTGTGGTGCTTGCAAGCACATTCTGACTGTGGATGAGTACATGGACAGCGGAAGTCGATGTACGAGTTGCAAGAGCGGGTTCAATCCGGGGTGTGAGAACCATTGGGGCTTGTACTTTGAGATGGATGATGCTGGAGCCGGAAAGGTCTGAAGCTGTATGATTCGGTTGCGACTATTGCACTTTCCTGCCGCCTTTGAAGCCCCGACCTGAGTGTTCCTGTTGACGATGGCATGGCCGACTGGAGTGGTCGTAACTCGCAGAGTAGCAGAAAAGGTGTTACGTGTAGCACACCTTTTGTACACGAATCCTGCTACCCCATGCGCGGTCGCGGTGAAGGACCAACGACAGGACTAGACCATAACGCGGTGCCAACGAAGCACGTGCCATGGAAGCAATGGAGCCTCTGTCTGATACTCCTCAGCATCATGTGCCAACCAACCCACCCTCCAGTCTTGCAACGATCAGTCTATAAGAGCGTCCACAAGAGGCCACGAATACTTCAAGTCCCAGAGCAAAGAACCTCGGCGCAGAATCTTTGCATGATGGATGGCGGACCAGACTTCGAGAGTTGACTTAGGCAGCAGATGGAACAGAACAACGTCGTCACTATTGGCTGGAACTAGCGTGCCGTAACGTAACCGAGTTCTGGTACCACGCCAGCCGCAACTTTCTCACCGAAACATTCATGATCTAAAACTGCTGCGCGAAGTATGTTGTATGCGCTGTGCTTTACCTACGCCATCAACTTTGAAATAAATGCGTTTCGATCCTCGATCCCGTGCCCTTTTGCACAATGCATCTGACGGCGATTTCCTCGCCTGAAATCTCACACTGGACTCTAAACCCACAAAATTATCGCTGACCCTGCAGCGAACAGTATCAGACAAGTTCTAAACACCATTCATACTTATGAGCCCCTGTCATCCCCAGTTCTTCCATATTTGTGTCACAATATTAACACACCTCGCATACATAAGCACTCCGCTCCTCCATCTCTCCTCCCTTAACGCCGCATCTCGCGACTATATCTTGATCGTCATCTTGTCGATCTTCACCGCACAATTTACTGAGGATATTCCGCCACACCCCAACCGCATGAAAACCATCGCACAAATCCTCCATCACCCTGCCATCAGCGACCAACCACTCCTCAATTCTCCTCTCAAGCTCTCCATATCTTTCTTCCTCCCGCCACTCACCAGGTAGGATCCCAAACTCATCGTCCAACTCTTTAGTCGTGTAATTCTTCATCACCTCAAGCAGCGGAGATCCGCGCAAGCACCGACTACGTCTTCGACGCATGCGCGCCTCAGAGTCCCAACGCACAGGCTTGGGCTTAGGAAGGGCAAGCAGCGTCCCGTCGCCGCTTTCGGAGAGTGGTATTTGAGATAGTAAGGCACATGTAGATGAGCGCAGGTACCCATATCGATCCCGAAAGTCGTAGGAGGTCCGGAGATGGCGTTCGAGCTTGATGCGTGTACGGCGGAGTTTGCGTGCTGCGCGATCGATGGTGCGGAGCGGGCGGCGGGTTGGGTTGAATATGCCGTTGGTAGGATGGAGCTGCTGCGTTGTGGATGCCTCCGCGCCCGTGGGACCTGTATGTGTTGGTTTTGACGTCTCAGGCGAATGTGGTCCGTCCTCAGGTTTTCGTCTGGACCGCGTTCGACCGGACACAGGGCCATGGATACGTCTTTGATGCGCGTGTAGACGATCGTAGAGTTTCTGGTGGAGAGGAGAGTACATGGCCTCACTATGAGTAGGCCAAGAATGAGCCACCAGTACTCAGGTTCAAATGAATGTTGCCGCGCACATCAAGCTTCCCGAAACTGCTAGCGGGTCAAGGACGCACAGGGTTTGAAGCAGTGTGTTACGTATGATGACAATGTGATTAACACAGCGGGAACAAAGGGATGTGTGGCAATGATCATTACAGGCGTCTTCCAAAGAAAGACATGGAACAAGGACATTGTTCTGGTAGTGAAGTGAATGGTGAAATCTTGACACTGTGAACAGTGAATGTGAAAATGCAGTGCTGTCGAGAATAACAATACTCGCGATATGCACATTTTCGTTGCCATTTTTAAAATTTTCTAGGCTCTGCCTATCGTGATGCCGAAAACCTCTCGGGTTCATTTATGCTTTGCACATAGTGGACCTCAGTAATACTTCCCATTTTATGTAGCGTGAAGGTTCACTTCCGTCGCCCGTGCTTCGCAATCAGACTACGACTTTCTCCACACAACCAGATATGTGGTCCATCTTGTCCATCTTCTAGGCCGTGTTCGTTCAGAATGGTCTCGATTTGACGCGCCCGGCCACGGTTGGCACTTAGTGTAGTCAACTTCTCGGCCCAGCCGTAAAGGAAGATCGCCCTGTTCAAATCCCCAAGCTCAGTTGCAAGATTTGTCGCCACGGGTGGCAGTCGCGCCAGGATGGAGTCCATCTTACTGGGCATGACCCTGATTGGTAGCTGAAATCCGACTGGTAAGCTGTGGTCAGTATTATCTTTCCACGCAGTGAGAAGCGTTTCTGAAGGAGCCTCCTTGAAATCACCTTGACCGAGTAATACATCAGCCCTCATCTTTTCAGCATCCGTAGCCAGAGTCTGCACGATGAGATTGGCCTGATCAGCCGCTTCCAGAGTGGTCACCATGGGATGTGACCCGATGGCTGGGTACAAATGTGTAGGCAACAGGTTCTCTTCCGTCTCTTCTTTAATTTGCGCGCGCACCTCCCCTGGGTACCAGTCCAAGATCGGACATTGATGATGTGAGATATCAGATATGAGTGCCAATAATATAGTGCAGTCAATGTTGAGAGTGTCGGAAAGCGCACGAGATCGATCAATGAGCAAGTCTGGTAAGACGGACTCCAGTGGCGGGGCAGGCGGAATGTCGTTCGCACAATATACCGTGGCTCCTGTTGCACGTATCTTGTCAAGAATGTTGTCAATCTCCTTTGTCTTGCCAGCGGTGATGCGCGTCAGCACAAAGCGCACCTTTGGCGGTCTACCACGAATCGGGTTCGCTTTCGCCGCTCTCGCTAGCTCACGCGCGTTTTTGACAATGTCAACCTGATCCTCATCATCCTCATCGTCCTCGCTGCCGAGTCGGGCATCCGGCATGTCATCGTCCGAGTCGGAATCATTCATCCAGCCAAGCTTTGCCAAGTCAAATAGCAGCCGTTTCTCTGAGAGAGTCGAGACGCGTAACCACTCTCCTCCTTCATCTGCGACAATGTCTGCCAATGCATTCGTCTTACCTTTGGACGCACCGCCTTTTTTCTTCGTGGTATTTCGGCCTCTAGTGGCCCAATAGAAGTACTTCCGGAAAGCTTGCAAGCCAGAAGAGCGTTTAGCGGCGCCCCACAATGCCTCGTAATAAAGCAGATTTGACGATACAATAAAGTGACGTGCCTTTTCCTCGTCCATGTTTGAGCCGGAAATCTTCTTTAGAAATGCAAGTTCGTTCTTGAAGTCGTTGCGAAGATTACGATACTCGACTGGATGCCGCACCCTGGTCTGCTTTTGTTTTGCGATTACTGCTGCGACGTAGGTCTCCACCTCGTCTTGAAGAGTCTCGCAGCGGTAGATGAGTCCTTCAATGGTGGCTTCCAGGTTGATAGTGGTCGTGACTCTTGTCGCGTCGGTGTCCAAGTCCATGTTACTGAACTCTGTGGTGATGGATTCGGTCATCTTGGCAGTTGCTGTGTTCGACGGGTCCTTGAAACGAATGTTGTATCTGCCCCAGAAGAGGTCACAGCGCGATGATGGTGTCGCGCGTGCATTGATAGCTCGGACGACGACGTGATTGATGCTTAGTGGTCTCTATAGAAGACAGACACACGCGCTGTTGCCTGCCGGCTAGACAAGAACGAATGAGTCGCAGTCCTGTCAAGGATACAATTGAGGAAAACGGAACTCTATGAGTTCTTCGAGCTTCTTGGGAATGCACCAATTGTCCGACTCAGACACCTATAGACATGTTTGACAAGACTTCCGACGCATTGTTTGGTATATACAACTATGGACGCTGAGAAGTATGACGTGCAGTTTAGAATAGCCGACAGAACGGGCCGTCGATTCCCCGCTGGCCAACCCCGCCAAAAGTTGCCCACTCTCTCCACTACCTACCCGCTTCGATTGCGAAAGCGACATTTGACCACATCACAACGCCATGCCATACTTCAAGACAAGCGCAGAATGGTATGAGCAGTCGTCGCTGCTTCTAAAAGCACGGCCGACTACTGTACGTCTCCTTTCGCGTGGCGCACGCGACTCGACCTGACTTGAGCTGCAGACTCGCATAACCTCTAAATACTCGGTCCTGAAACCCACCGCTTCAAAGGTCGCGAAACGGAAAAGCTATGCCGCAAAGCACACAGATAAGCCCGCAGACACATCACGGACAGCGTCACCTCCGCCACAACCTCAAAGCCCTGAAGAGCCCACCACAACATTCATGTTGAAGACATACGATCCAGAGTCAGGGACATGTTTGCAATACGAGACAAATAAGGCAGCAGAAGTGGGGCGATTGATCGGGAATCTTGGGAGGCTGGGACGATCAATGGCAGCACTGCCAGAGGCATTAGAGGATTCGAGCGCACCAGCCGAAAGCGGAGATGGCATATCAACACCAAAACTGGATGAGAATGGAGACGTAAAGATGGGCGGAATGCTGGCGGATCCCAAGGCAGGAGTGAGTACTGGAGCAGTAGGAGGAGGAAAGAAGAAAAAGAAGGGCAAGAAATGAACACTGATTGACACTCCAACGTCACGACAAGACCGCGGCAATCGTCCCGCTTCCTGAAGATTACACACGAAGTCATGAAGTCAGCGCGCTTGGATTTAAACTAAATCTTCAAGACCTTCAAGACGGGCTTGACAGGCCGACGCACATTAGCGTTGTCAAAAAGCTAATTAGATTCGATAGTGACGTTCAATCGCGACAGCTCGCAATTTAAGATTCCAAAATTTGCCGTTTCCTCGCTCAAACTCTGTCATTCATCTGATCTTCCCTAAGTCCCTCCGTCGACTGTTTCAAGACATTCCACTACCATCTGGCGCCGGCCACGACATCGGTATGGCATGCAATCGGCATGTACTGGCCTGGACCATTTCAACGACGCTTCTTCGTAACCTCGGCCTGGCGATTTTTTTCGGCCTCCGTCTTTCCTACCATGACCCACTCCGCCGCATCTTCTGCATCCTGCACCTCTTGCTTGACATCCTCCTCAACCAGAACCGCCCACGCATCCTCCTGGCTGTTGGCTCCGGGCTCCTCCATAACGATCTTGGCCTTCGCAGCGCGATTGATGAAGTCATTGAGCTGTGCAGCACCGCTGGGAGCATTTTGTTTCTGGTGGGTCATCTCGTTGGCTGGCATGTTTGGCTGTTCGTTGTAGTCGGATCGTGAAGGATTTTGAAGCGCTGAAACTAGCTAGCCTGGTTTATTTTCAGTTTGAAGTTGAGGTTGAGGCTATTGGTGATGGGCGGATCGATAGAGCATTGGGGACCTTCGGCGCATGGATATTTTATGGAGGCTGGGCGTGAAGGCTGCAGTGTATTCACGTCATGTTGCGGCTTGTCCTTGGGAAGTGAATCACCTCCGTAACTTCTGCGCCGATTACGTCCGTTTGCTTTCCCGACTAGTGCGACCACACGGGGTACATCGAAACGAAGAGCCTCATGAATATGGTATGCGAGCAGACACCACCCTTGTTTGCCACAAACTTCATATACTTTTGATACTTCAACACCAGACCGAGTCAATCTACACTGGGCTTTGGATGAAAATTCGTTTTCCAATATGAAGCAACCCACTCGAGCTCTTTAAGTCGAGTATTATGTGCACACGCGTATGCTAGATTTGTGGCCACTGATCGCCAACGACCAAATGTCTTAGGCAAGATATGGCCAGACTCCATGTTGGCTGCCTTGTTGGATTCCTGTCGCTATGGCTGCGCCTTCCATACAGCTAGGTAGTTGCTTGGTACCCATCGCAGCATGCAAGCTGCTTCCTGACTCGACTTCCTTCACATTTCGAATACATCTCGATTACACTACAGCGTTTCTGACCCTTTCGTCATCCATGTCCTCACCAGTCGATCCTGTCGACCGGTTCCCCAGCGAGGACCTTTTAATGTGCCCAGAAGTCTCTGAAGTCCAGCAGGGTCCTTGGCATCGACGCGAAAATCACGACTTCTCCCGCAAGCCTGTCTCCGGAGATGATACATGGCTCTACAATACTCTCGCAAGGCCCGTCGAAGGCGTCAGAAGAGTGCAGCATTTCCACCCAAAACACAGGCGACACGGCAAACTCTCATTGCTTGAGCGACTACCCAACGAATTGATCGATAAAGTAATCGGCGCCCTGATCGACGTTACGGCAGACTTTATCGCTGACCCTATGGCCCTGGGCGTCTCTTCCCACATTTTGTACCCCATAGTCTTGGAGCGTGTACATCGTTCGTATCCCCGTTTCGCGACCACGTCTTGGGCTGGCAAGAGAATTGGGTTTCATGGACGTTGGAGCACTTTCGCGCTTGGGCAGCTGCATACATATCGGATATTTCCCTCAATTCACGCGCAAGATGCCGTTCACCACTAGCCTTGGAAACCCGGCGATATGTAGCCGGAAGCGTGGTGGCACGACAAGCTCGACACAACCAGAGGCGTGTAGACAGAGCTGAGCGGGCGAGATCGCAAACAAATCCAAGAAGACTTGAGTCAGAGGTATCGGTAATCAAAGGCTCGCGTTTGGGTCTTCCGCAACCTCACTACTAAGCAAGCTGTCCGATCTGACCGCTTGGTGCCTCCAAGTGGATCTGTGCCGAATGTGAAAGTTGACTTCAAGCATATGTCATCTATAGTGAAGAGAAGACGTGCATGGAATTCAATCAAGACGACTTTTAAGGCTCACATCAAGCCCGAGGCGCGACGACTACGATCAACTTTGTCTCGCCCAAGTCTTCATGATCATGACATCGTGAGCCGACACGTGGCACACACCACAAGAGTCCTGGTTCGTCTTCCTACAAGGGACATGGGTCACGCATGCTTACAATCTTGTCCCTTTATCAGAGCTACTGCGTTTTATGCGCGCCAGCGGGATTGATATGGATGTTGAAGTGGAGCAGAAAAGACTTGAGGCATGTATGGCGGTCATGCAAAGGATTTGGGTCATGGCATTGCGTTCAGATCGACGACTGGTACGACCCGGTTCTGAGGTGAGCACGTGGGAGGCCTAAAACCTGCGTACATGTGCGAAACAGTCTCAAGTCGTACTTCCTGAGCTCGGAATGAATGTACAATCAACAGGAAGGAATCGCCGAGATTGAGAAGTATAAAAGCCAACCACAAAATCATACTTGCTCAGCATGCCCCCACCTCTTCAACACTGCTCGCAACTACTGGAAGCAGCCTGCCATCATGACACACATCATTACCATTCACCCAGTACTTGCTGGTCTTACTTTCGCCCTCCCACCAACAGAAGAAGCACGCGACCTTTTCACCGAGCAGCACTGTTTGAAACGAGGCAGTAGGTCTCCTCTTTCTTCCTCTTTGATCGTGCGAACAACTAACAGCTTACTTTGAGTTCATTGAACTCATGCTAATCCACACGCAGCACAATGAAAGATAAGCTCTCGATGCTGCAATAACATGTGTGCGATGATGAAGGGATGTGGTGTTTGACTACGGTGGCGTGTGAGCGTCACACCTTTCCCGTCCTCAGTCAGGAAAGCGCGTCGAGGCAGATCAGGATTGTTAGACGAGGTCATCAGCAGCATCGTATCGGTCGTCTTGAATCATGATTCGAGAAGCCATACACTATCGTCACACTCCCTCTCGACGTTATTTACAGCGCAAGCACGGCCGCAGCAACAGCCGCAACCGTAGCTCCCATCCCCGCCTTCATCGAGCTAGCCGCACCAGAGAACTGCGGACCACCAGTCCCCGTACTATTGAACCTAGTCTGATACGCACACGTCAAAGCAACAGGTCCCTTGACCGTCTGCTGTCCGTTCGTGCCGAGCAGAGTAATGTTCTTGATACTGACACTAGCGTTGTAGCCAAAGTCTCCAGACATGCTGAAAGCGCCGTTGTTGTAGGTAAATACAATGTTGCTGGTAGACTTCTGGTTGATGGAATCACCGTCATCGAGGTAGAGTGTCCCATATGCCTGATTCGTCCCATTGGGCGCGATCCATAGAACGAAGTCCTGCTTGCGGAGCTCGGTAGTTGTGTTTGCGAATTCTGCGCGGAGAGGCAAGATGGAGCCGCCGCGGATGTGTAGGGGAATCGTGTCGATTCCGATGTTGGTTAGGTTGATGTATGATGCGTTACCCTGGACGCGCTGGAGTGTCCAGAAATCGTAGAATGTCTCGTTGGGCAGGTAGATGCTCACACTTGTGCTGTTCTCCGCAAGCACAGGCGACACGAGGACGTCGTCGCCGAAGAAGAACTGGTGCTCAATGCCGAATGTGTTGGTGTCTTCGGGGTAGTGGTAGAAGAGAGGGTTGAGCGACGGAAGGCCAGTGACGGTTTGACGATGGAATGCGGTGTAGAAGTAGTCTAGAAGACGGTAGCGGACGGGGAACATCTTCCTTGCCGCCGCAGTTGTCAAGTTCCAGCGGTAGGGTTCCTGGTCGATACTGGTATCACCAGCATGGTTACGCATGAAGGGATAGAAAGCTCCTAAAGCAGTCCAGCGCGCGCATAGGGTCTCAGTGGTGTTACCCGCAAATCCGCAAACGTCAGGGCCGACCATGGGAATCTGGAAGATGGAGTTGAAGTTGAGGACGCCCGCAATGCTGAAGCGGTACTGTTCCCACAAGCTGACGTTGTCGCCGAGCCACTTTCCGACATGCTTGCCAAGGCCCACAAAAGATGAGCGAGTGATAACGAGTGGCCGGCGACCAGGACGACGAGCTTCCATTGATGCACGTGACGCAATGGACATCATAGAGCCCCAAAAGTTGTGGGTGTCGTAGTGGTATGTACCATCGTAGTTTTGGATGTCGGTGTCCAGGGTCTTGTTGCTGATGGAACCCGCAGCATTGGCAATCTCATAAGCAGGATTGATGAGATCACGACCGGACAGACCTGGGTGTTCAGCGAGATCAGCAGAATTGTTTGACACCTGGCGCTTGCCGAACGTCTTGAAAGGGTGAGAGCTGAGCTGACGAGTTTGCAGAGAACGCCTCGTGGAATTTCGGCCCGGCTGGAAACCTGCAGGGAAATCAGGAATTGGGCGACCTGCATTTTGGCGCACTGGCAGAGGCTCTGGAGGATTCTTGGACTCCATCGAGTATGCATCCGGGTTTAGGCATGGGTACGGGCAAAAGTTGGCGGGCTCGTTCATGTCGTTCCACAGGCCATCAATATCAACGCCGGTTGAGGGATCAAAGAACTCAGCAAACTTGGTGTCCCAGTATTGCTGAGTGTTGGGGTGAAACCAATCAGGGAACACGGTAGGACCAGGCCAGACAGCGCCTTGGAAGAAAGAGCCGTTGGACCTCTTCTGGAAAACCTCGAGCTCGGCACCATCGTTGTAGCCAGCATAGTCACCACGCCACACAGCAGAGTTGACCATGACAATGTAGTGCTGCTGGTGCTTGTGAAGATAATCCACCAGCTGTCGAACGAGCTCAAGTGGATAGCGCTCAGGGTCCAAAGTGAACAGGCGACGGAGGTCCATGTAGTCTATGTCGGTCCACATGGTCTGCGATGCGTTAGTCCAGAAGCCACATGTTGTGTTGTAGAACTCACCTCGAGGGGAATCCCGGCAAGTGAGTAATTCGCCACAACCTCAGCCACTTGCCACACGTCCCGATAGCCGTACTTGCACTGATGAGAACCGAAGCCCCAATATGGCATCATGGAAGGCGTGCCAGAGAGAGCCGAGTATTGAACGGCAACCTCCTTGGGCGTAGGGCCAGCAAGGAAGTACAGATCAACGACACCTCCCAGAGCATTGTACTCAAGGAATGTGCCCTCCGAATCATCAATCTTAATGTCCATGCCCGCAGAGCTAGCTAAGAAGACACCATGGGTGCCGTTCTCGCCTCTGTGATCCAAGTAGACAGGATGCGATCCATAGAGATTGGAGCCAGATGGAGTACCGTAAGCATCACGGTTCCATAGCGTTCTGGTGTAGTTGGTAGTGTTGAGCTGGAATGGGTCTGTAGACTCGCCGAGGCCGTACAAGCTGGGCGAATCCGGCAGGCTTGTTCTCAGGCGGAGATATTGGTTCTCAAAGACAAATGGCGCCGCCGAAGAGTTGAACAGCGTCTCGTTGTTTGCCTTGCGGGAGATAGCGAAGGTGAAAGGGTTGTTGGTCCATGAAAAGGCAAGGTCCGAGCTGTCTGGAGTAGCATTACCACTGTCAGACGGTCTCGGCCAGACAGACTCCTGAAGTTGGAAGACTTCTTCCGCTTGATCGAAGATCTTGACGTGCAGTCGCTGGTCTGGCGACAATTAGCCTCGAGATGTTGCTTTGGTTGATGTCTAACATACTAGTCTGATATTCCACCAACAATTTCAAGTTGGTAAGATCGGTGCCATAGACGTTGCACGCAGTGCCTGCAAGCGCAAGATCTGCTGTGATCGTAGAGCCGCTGGTCTGCACATTGCTGGCTGTGTAACCCGGGCATTGATCAAGGGATGAGCTTTGCCGCTTAACCATAGAAGAGGCCAACACGGTGAGAGCTGACCCAAGCAGAACGAGTTCTCTGGAGATCATGGTGTCTAGTGATCGTGAACCTATCTGTCGGGAGTCATGTTGAGGATCATGTCCCTCTTATACTTGCTCGAGATTTGCAGTCTCCGCCACGTACCGAGTCGTGATCGAAGCCTAGCAAGCATCGTACGCTTGGATCCTACTTTCTTACCAGTCACGGGCTAGCAGAGGCTATACATCTGCATCCAAGCCTCGCTCCCCGCAATAGCCGTCATCATTGAGGTAAGCGCAAGCAGGCAATGGCCTTGGCTTTGCGATCCTCCAGCAGTTACGCAGTAACACGGCGGGGTCGTATGCGGGTCACGATGCTTGTATAACCGGAGATCTGCCCGCTTGGAGGTGAAGACTGACACCAGAAACGCGGAGCTGTAGACCTGGGGAACTTGCGGAGAAGCACTAGTGCATCTTGCACGGGACGAGGAGATGAGCTGCGTGGTAGGCGCGGAGGCGAGGGAACGATTTGCTGTGTGTCGGACCGCGGCAGTGTCTGATTGGCCAGTTGTCGGGCCGCAAGCAAACATACTTCCGCCGCAACGAACGTCAATTCTCCAAGACTTCGAGGAACAATGAACGGAACGCGAGCGGATATGAACCGGCGTAACGCTCGACATATGCCGCGGGAAAGATGCTCGTCAGCCGCTACTTGAGTCCATTCGCGTTTGGCAAAGGCCGGGGATTTCTGAGCGCATGTGACTAGCATGTATGCGAACCCGGGTTTTGTACGTCGCTGTCTGCGATGAAGCACAATGCGATACTCTCGCAAGATGATCAGTGGTTAAACATGTACAAAACTGCCTCTATATGCTTGATCATTAGCCATTCTCTTGGCCAACAGCGATCTGTGTTATAAGAATCCCAGAGGACTGACATTGCTAGGCCAGCAACTACCGATTGCATTTACTCTTGTTCATGAGAGTCCTGGCATGTAGATGCGGGAGAACACAGAGAGCAGGTCACCAAAACCATGTTTACGACGAGACAATGCAGTTGAGGTTCTGCAGGTGTGATGTCCTTCGACGTCGTCGAATTGGGTTTAGCGTCACAGTCGCGCGCAACATTTGCAGGCACGCTTTCGCGAAAGCGTTCCGACATCTCACAGCAACAAATCCACCAACATTAACACCATGCTTTGCGCCATATCCGGCGAAGCTCCTCGGGAACCCGTCGCCTCCCGGAAAAGCGGCAATGTTTTCGAGAAGCGCCTTATTGAGGCACACATCGCCGAGAACCACACCGACCCTGTTACTGGCGAAGATCTCGCAGTCGAGGACCTGATTGAGCTCAAGTCTCCGCAAGTCGTCACACCACGAGCGCCGAACTTCACCTCGATACCTGCGTTGCTCAGCGCCTTCCAAAATGAGTGGGACGCAATAGTGCTGGAAACACACACGCTGAAGCAACAGCTCGCGCAGACGCGACAGGAGCTCAGCACCGCTCTCTACCAGAATGACGCAGCAACACGAGTGATTGCACGACTGTCACGCGAAAGAGATGAGGCACGAGAGGCGCTGTCGAATGTGACCATTAGCGGCGGCGCAGCCAACGGCGATGCCATGCAGGTTGACGGCCAGGCTCTGCCTGAAGAGTTGGTCGCTAAGGTCGATGAGACACAAGCACAGTACGTGAACCAACACAGCGGTGTCATGGCACATCTAATGAGAACAGACTTTTCGCAACGCGCAGAAAGCGTCCCATTCCCGACGGCTGGATCACTGGCGAAGAGCTTGCGACCTTCGACACGACATCCTCTAGCGAACCTCTATACCCTGCAAGCACCGAAGTTTCCCTCAATGAATCCGGCGACTTGGCGCTTTTTGGAGGAGCAGATGGTGTTGCAGGCGTCTACTCACTCTCACAGGAAAAAGTGGTTCTGGCGCTCAAGGCAGGCAGCGCCGTCACTGCGACGTCGTGGTGGGGAGAGCGCGCTGTTGTAGGCACAGCGGCAGGTCACATCAAGATCTTCGAAAACGGGAACGAGATTGCGCAAGTTGGTTCACATGCCGGCGCGGTCACGTCCATTTCTCTGCACCCCAGCGGAGCGCTCCTCGCATCTGGCGGCGCAGACAAGCGCTTCGCCTTCTACGATCTCTCGACCTTCAAGACTGTCTCGCAAGTCTACACCGAAGCCGATATTAGCTGCTGTTCGTTCCACGTCGACGGTCTGCTCTTTTTCGTTGGCAGCTCAGACGGCAAGATCCGAATCTACGATATCAAAACTGGCAGCAACATGGTCGAGCTCGAGACTGGCGGCCCCGTCAAGTCCATCGCATTCAACGAGAACGGCACATGGTTCGCGGTCGTGCAGGCAGGTTCAAGCAACGTCTCGGTTTGGGACATTCGAAAGCAGAATGTCGTCAAGGTATTGGACGCTGACAGCGCAGTCCAAGGAGCCGAGTGGGATTACACTGGCCAGTTTCTGGCTGCAGCTGGCATAGGCAGCGTTTCCGTACATCAGTACACGAAGTCATCCAAGAGTTGGTCCGAGCCCGTGCGAAAGGCAGTCCCAGCCAAGGATATTGCCTGGGGCGCGAGTGCACGCCAGCTGGTTGCTTTGACGCCAGAAGGCGGTGTGAGCGTTCTGAGTGCTTCATAGTACAACATCATTGGAAGGACAAGAAGCTCGCGGAACTTTCATCGTAACTCTGGCCTGGAGAGGATAGTTGGGTGGAAGAAGTCCGGCGCTGGATTGCAAATGTAGGAAAAGCAATCTGACACAGGCTTGGACAAAAGCAAACGGCGTTCGTCTTGAGATTGGACATGTTCCTCCAAGGAAGCGATATAGAGGCGCAGAGGTATTCAGAGCGTCAGTGTATAACACAACAGAACCTTGCCTTGGTGCAACCACTCACGATGCATATTGTTGTGGCGACCTGCGTGTAAATAATTGATTCTCGTCGAAGATTCGGGGAGGTGAGGCAGATTCAGTATCAAATCACGTAGAACAGTCGCGTAGCACAAGGATGATTTTATGGTTCAGTCGAGGTGAAGTGTTGTTTTGTCATTGTGGTCGATGCGGCGCGATCTCCAATCTGCAAGCGCTCCCGATCCGCCGCCACCTACGGTTTCGCCAACCTCACGACACGAACGCTCCACCACCACCCTCGGGGATCCGACCTTCTTCTCTTAAACACCGCTGCTCACTCTGTCGGGCCCATTCTCGCTCCCGCTACGGTTGCACGACACCATTCACCGATATGGAAGGAGGCTTGCCCTTGGGGTACACACAGCGAGGACAGAAGGTGAGTACCTGTTGAAGCAGATGAGCGGCTACGAGCAAAAGCTGACGAATATTCTGCAGCGCCGGCACTCACCTCACCGCCCTGTAGGCGTCGATCGTCCTGTCTCGCCCGCCTGGCACTTTCCGAATAATAACTTCTTCAACGCCGCCGTGAACGCACCTTCCGGAACGTCCGATCGCGACAACAGAACAAGTTTTTACCGCGACCGGCCCACTTGGATGCCACAGTCACGTATAGAGCGCCCCGTCTCACCTCGCGCCGAACACCCATACACCTCTGGCCTGCACCCCCCACGAGCCGACAACATGGAACAACCACAGAGACATGAGGGCGATGGATTTGACTACAGGCGGCCAGCTGGCTTCCACTACACACCACTTCAGCTGAGTGAGGAAGAGGATGATGATATGCACATCGATCCCAGTCAGGATGACGAAGAGGACGTCATCGACTTGACGGCCGACGACTCGGGGTATGGAGCAAGCCAGGATGAGAATAGTGGAGATAGGCAAGGCAGGAGCGACGCAAATGGACGGAACGAAAGACGGGAAAGACCACGGCCACGGCTGCCTCAGGGCATGGACATCATCATCAACTTGGACAACGGCGAGGAGACTTGGCGTAGAGCAACGCCACCACCAGAACCTGGGTCGCCTGAGATCGAGTTTATATCGTCACGCACAATCGATCCGCCCCAGCGACCGACGCGACCGTTCGGCTACACTGCAGATGGGGACGAGGTGGAATTCGTGGGGTCAAATCCTTTGCCAGAGGAAGAGGTGCAGAGGCGACGAGACGAAGAGATGCGACGTGCCATGGACGTGATACGCAGGGTCGAGTTCAATGGACGCGGTCCATTCACGCATCTCCAGGCCCAAATTCAACGAACTCTGGTCCGAGTCAACCGCATAGACCCCAATCAGCAACGGCCTCCTTCTGTGCCTCCACGAGGGGCGAGGCGCGCTCGAGGCACCATTCGAGCAGGCTTTGCTGCACCTTTGATGGAGTACGAAATGGTCGGCTTCGACTTGGGCTTTGGTTTTGAACCGCCTAGAAGAGCAGAGCCACCAGCACCAACGTACAGTGCACCGGACAATGCGCCCGAAGGCTTCACAAGAAGCCCACAAGAAGATGGCAACTTGATATGCCCCAACTGTGAGGAGGAGCTCTGCGTTGGCGATGATGAAGTGAAGCGACAGGTGTGGATCGTGAAGAGCTGTGGTCACGTAAGTGTCTCCATGATTATTCACAATAGAATACTAATTAGCCTAGGTGTACTGTGGCGAATGCACAACGAACAGATCTGCCAAACGCAGCAGCAAAGGCAAAGAAAGGTCACCGAGGACGAAACCTTTCAAAGAGTGCGTGGTCGAGGATTGTGGGAAGAAGGTGACAAATCCGAAACACATGTTCCAGATCTTCCTATAAGTTCGATTCGACCAATACATTTTCCGAAGCTTTCCGGCACATTTACACATGCCCACATCGTCGGGATGGCGGCGTACTTCGAGATACCCACACATTTTCCAGGACATACATTCGGTCACTTCCAGCTCGATGGCGTACATCTGAGCCAGGGCTTCCCTACACGACGATAACGTCCAGTCTTTCGAAATTCGTTGGCACTTGCATAGCACAGAGCTTTTCTGGTCGTAGCTTCGACTTGACAATGGTCAAGCATGACATATGGTGCATTGCGTATTTTCTTGCGCCCATGAGACATGTACTACAATATCTAGCACGACGATATATTATGAGAATTGAGATAAGTTTGGACGATGACAAGTGGTGAGCGATGCAGTGAACATCTGCTCTAAATCAAACCCAATAAATCTACATGTCGCTGCGAAGTCGGATTCGAATGATCTCATCTCGCGTCTCGCTACAGTGCGAACGACAGGGATACGTGCAGGTACGCGAACCGAGGCTTGGACAATTCTCGCCTGCATCTCAACGCTTGAGCCTGAGGCATCATCATTCTTCTCTACCTCGACACCATCTCGTCTTACATTGAATTGAGATCATTCGCAGTCGACCCAAGTAATCATGCCACCGAATTCAAAGACCTCGGCTGGCACTCGCAAGCGCGCATCTTCTCCACTCAAAAACACCTACCTGCTCGCCTACAATGCCCTATCAGCAGCGCTATGGGCCGGCGTCTTGTACAAGACTGTCACCATCGGCGCGAATGAAGTCATATCAGCTGGCAAGAATGGCTGGTTTACCAGCGGCGAGCCACCCCTCAGCGCACTGCAAAAGGGACTCGGCAGTGGGAAAGTCTACGACGAATTGGAAGAATACACGCGCTTGACGCAAAGCCTTGCAGGATTGGAAGTCCTACATAGCATCCTGGGTACGTCCAATGCGTACAGCCACAATTGGAGATGTAGTAAATGCTAACGAACCACAGGCATTGTCCGCGCCCCGCTCTTGACAACCCTCATGCAAGTCGCCTCTCGCTTCCTCCTCGTGCACCTCATCGCCACGCCCTACGCCTTTCCCAGCACAACACGCCTCTCGCCGGCATACAGCACCATGCTACTCGCGTGGTCCTTTACCGAAGTCGTGCGGTATTCGTACTTTGTCTTCAACCTATCTGGCATCGGCGTGCCGCGGCTGTGGACGTGGTTGCGCTACAACACCTTCCTCGTCTTGTACCCCCTTGGCGTTGCATCTGAGTGTTGGCTGGTGTATAGCGCTATTCCTGCTGCGAGCAAGAAGAATGAATACTATGGGTATGCGCTCTGGGCGGTGTTGGCGGTTTATGTACCAGGGTTTTATGTTCTGTTTACGCATATGCTCAACCAGAGGGGAAGGGTCATGAGGGAGGGTAGGAAAGCGTGATTGGTGGGACTCGGACTATCGATGAGGTTGAAAAGGGATGAAAAGGACGAAGAAGCGCAGACGAGACGAGACGATACCCCAGGACCATCGTATCATGTATATTACCATTCCAAGAATAATCGCAAATACTCGAAAATGTATCTATTCAAACAAATCCCGCAGACCAAACGCCCACCCTTCCTCCATCTCATCCCCATCCCAATCCCCATCTCCATCAAATCCTAAACGGCGCAAACCCCATGCCCACCGCCCTTAACCCCCTGTCAGCACCTATCCCAACCCCCTCTTCTTGTTCTCCAAATACGCATCCGCCTCCTCGCTCGTCATTTCCCTATACTTCATGATCATTTCCTTCGTCTGGGCTTGTTCTTCGGGCATTGAAGGCGGTGTTGACTTTTTGCGAAGCAGGCTGCCGAGTTTGGACTTGTGTTTGGTGGGTTCTGGAGTGGGCGGGGGTTTGGTGAGGGAGTGTGCGGATGAGGTTGAAGAGGTGCGTGTTGCGGTTGTTCCGAGGTCGGGGGATGGGCATTGGGTTGATATCGGAAAGGGTGGAGTCTGGGGTTAGGTTTTTTAGTGCGTCGATGATGTGGACGATAGGGATTCATCGAGAGAAAGGCAGTTTACGTTTGACATGCATCTCCTCGGTCCTGATGCAAGGGCTGAAAAGGTCGATTTGGAACTTGAGCGCCATTGCTGAGAGTTGTACGCTTTTATTCATGATGTGAGATAGTTCAGTATGACGAAGATATTCAGCAAGAGCTTTGAAAATGACTTTCGAGAGGATAATTCATTGCCCTTCCATCATGCGCCGTGTTTCTGCAATATAGCTGTTATAGCCTAGCGGTGTTTCAAGCAGGAGTGGTAGAGGCTGCGTCCATGAGGCGCCTCGTGACAAGCTCGTATGCGCATTGAGTACAGGACCAGAGTCAAATGTTTGCAATCTTCGATAGGCGGATAAACCTGCGAAGCGTTCTGTGGCTCTATCGCTGGTCAGCCCTGCGAGGCTGCACAGAGTGTAGGAAAGGGCCGGTGCGTGGTTGTGGTGGGCACGGCGTTTGGAGGCTCACAAACGACAACGCGGATGCGACCAGCGCCTCACAGACGCGGAAGTCTTCAGAAAGTGTATCCTGCCTGAATATGAGGCATATGGGAAAGAAGCCAGGATTAAACTTGACAAAAGTAGGGTCTTTACGTTTCTACAAGGAGGAACGAATCGACTAACAGTGATGATGTATTCGGGCAGATCGAGCTCTAGGTGTCCGTCAGCTACGTCGATGTTCGTGGAGCCACCCATAGCAAACCCAAGTATTATGATACATTTCGGAAGTCGAGATGCTGCACGCTCAGCGAATCGTAGTATGGCCGGTGGATGAATGGGCTTAGCAGGACTTGCCTTGTCGGGCATTATGTTCAAATGCTGCATGCTGCGTACTGCTTTGAAACACAAGAAAGAAAATTGAACTAGACGATGATAGGATTGGCCATAGGACGAAAGTTTTGTTTGTGAGGACGTCCACGTGGACACTATTACACTCTTCAGCATCAGGTGCCTCAGTGCCTCCTGAGAGCGCTTGCACTGCAGGAGGCACTATGTGATAGGAACCATGGCGGCTCACGTCTTGCTCTGCGATTTCAAGAAGAGGCCCATTCCAGTTTCATTGTATCGACCGGTGATATAGCGGGTCGATAGTACGAAAAGCTGTAGAGGTTTAGGTGACGCGATGTCATTCACGCCAGGTACAGAGATCCAGGCCCCGCGCTAGTAATTCTTAGCGTGATCAGTAAGCACCGATAGCAGTAGCCGGCCCACCGTCCTTCTACACTCTCTACACAGTTTTTCTGCGTCTATCTTTAGCATACCTCGATAGAGTAGTCCGGCTTGTCCACCATGCAGCCCATCGCTCATGGCACAGCGAACTTGCCTGCTCCTGGTGATCACTGGCGACTCTTCTCCCGCCTAACCCACGACGGCGACTCATGTCCCATTGTCTCATCCCTGGCACCTTGCAATCGGACTTGTTCGACTAGACGCAATGGCGGATGACTTCCACTACAGACTGCATGCCAAGTATTGGGCTTTTGGACGTTCCTAGAGACCTCCAAATCCTGATTCTGTCACTCCTGGATGTTCGACATTTGCTTGTAGGTCATTTACCTGTTCGTTCTCATGTCTTATACACGATGAACGTGATTTCATGGCGCGTTCGCATCGTTCTTTGGCTGTTCTACGCTCAGTTTGCGTCTGCGTTGGCCGTGAATAAGAGGCAAGCAGTGGGAGTGTCAAAGCTGCAAGAGGTGCATGTCAGTGGCAGAGGCGACATAGGCCTAGAGCAGCGAAAGGAGACACGAAACAACTTAAAGACTGTTGTTGCAAGGTATGTCGTTTTCCATTAAATATGAGCAACATCTGAGAACATACAGCGTGTCGCAATACTGGGAAGGCAACGATGGTCCATGGTCATCATTTGTTCTTCAAGTTGGCAACAAGCCCCAAGAAGTCAGGGTAATCCCTTCAACAGCTTCATCATCGACATGGGTCATCTATGAAAATCCGGGATGCAACAATGTACCAGTGGATGACTGCGCAGCTTCGCGTGGCAAGACATTTCAGCCAAACAGTAGTTCCACACATGGTAGTGTAAGCCTTCAAGGGTCGATATATGAGCTTGGTGTGGACGAAAATCTCCTTGGTCGCACAGTGAATGGCGACTATGGTTATGACACAGTCACACTCGGATATCAGGATGGAGGTGGTCCGACTATTCAACAGAGCGTCATTGCGGGAGTCGGCGACACGCATTTCACATGGCTTGGAGTTTTGGGAATGAATCCACGCCCTGTGAACTTCAGTACTGATCCGGGTACGCTACATAAAAGCTTTGTGCAATTACTCAAAGATCAATCAAACATCTCAAGTTTGTCCTGGGCTTATACAGTTGGGGCTAAGTACAGTAAGTTTGTCTAAAGGCATATGCTCGTATGCTCTGTAATTCCCTCTGTCCTTGGCAATTGCTAACAAGGTTCAGAAGCCAAACCAGTATTTGGTTCACTCGTCTTTGGAGGCTATGACTCGTCACGCTTCGAGAAGCCAGTAAAGACTGACCCGGATCTCACTTTTCCATTCTATGCGGACGTGGAGCGAGATCTCCAAATTGGCATAACTTCCATCACGACGACAAACACCACGCATAATGCTTCACCAGCTACGCTTCTGTCGGAGGGCATCTACGCGATGATCGACTCGACTATGCCTCAGCTTTGGCTACCAGAGGCAGTTTGCGCGCAATTCGAATCTGCCTTTGGCCTTCAATGGGACTCTGACACCGAGCTCTACAAGCTGAATAAGATTCAGCACGACAGACTGCTGGCGAATAACCCCTCTGTCACTATGACTATATCGCCATACTTGAACACTTCGAGCGCGAACCAGTCAGTGGAGATCACCTTTCCGTACGCTGCTTTTGATCTCAATGTCAGCTGGCCGTTTGGCGACGGACCATACAAAAATGAGTCAGCGCATTACTTTCCATTGAAAAAGGCCAAGTCTGCGAGCCAATACACGTTGGGAAGGGTGTTTCTGCAGGAGGCATATGTCATTGCAGACTACGAGCGTCAGAATTTCTCTGTTTGGCCATGCAAGTGGGACGATAGCACAACCACGGAGAAGATAGTGGCCATTGGACCTAAAGCGGAATCTGGAGAGGCTCAGGGTGATGGTAGAAGCGCAAGACCAAGCGCTGGAGTGATTGCTGGTGCGGCGGTGGGTGCTGTAGCTACTGTGAGTATCTTCAGCCTCCTCATTTGGCGATACCTGCGGAGTCGCTCGCATGGCCGGAAGCAGCCTACGGAACTACAGCGCGAGATGTCACCCAGTTCGAATCCATCGACACCGCCTGTTTCTCCGCTGCCGAAGAACTTCCCAGCCGTGACGGAGCTGGCGGGTACACCCAAGCATGAGCTTCACGAAGACTATCGGTACGAAGTTGAAACTGGCGGCAAGTTCGAAATGGACGGTAGCAGCTTACGATACGAAGCGGACGGGCTTGAAAAGAGAGACCTGCATGAGATGGACGCTGGTGGTGACGGAATTGGCTTGGTCGACTTGCACGGTGAGCTGGTGCGAATAACGATCGAGCCAGCAACTGCAGTGTCGCCCCGACCACGAAACGTAATGCCCAGTCTAGTCAGCGACAATTCTGGGGGCAGTACGGGTGAGTGCACAATGGACGATATGGACTTGGCGAAGGGGCATACCGGAAAGGTAACGCAGGACGCGACGGACGAAGCGCAGAATGTCAAAGCACTCGAGGAAGATGAAAAGGATGGCATTCGGTCATTCTTTGGTTTCCTTAAGGCTTTTCGCGCTTCCGGGAAGACATAAGATAGTCTTGCGGATTCTCGCGCTACACACGCTGATTACATCATTCTTTCCCTCCCTCTATTGGCCCAGTCTGCGCATTGCGCTCTCCAACATCCAATGCTACGAGAAAGCGCGAGACACAGTTATACGCCGCAACAGTGGCGGTTATTTCCACGACTTCTTGTTCGCTGAAGTGCTTCTTCAAATTTGCGAAGACATCATCAGGCACGCTCACCGTCAAAGTCATGGCATCCGTGTAAGTCAATACGGCAGCAAGCGCTTGCGATTGGATACCATCACTCACTTCGTGTGGTGCTGACTTCAGAACTGCGGTGACGTGCTCATCAGTGACTTCTGTTCCTGATATCAGTCCTGCATGGCTTAGCTAGAAGGGTCGTGCTTTACCAGGAGCCGATTTCAAGATGGGCGAATGTGATTCCCACTCATACCACGCTTTGTTCAGCACGGCGACACGACAGATAGCTGTTTCGCGAATCGCGGTAGACAGACTAGTCTTGGTTCGGATGGCGCCGAGGAAGGAGTTCCTGTTAGAGACCTCGGGATTAGCAATCAATGGGCGATGAGTAATGGCTGTGATCTCATGTACTTGCCATCCATCCGAAACTGGCGGAGCATGAAGCAGTGTCTTGTCTAATGCAATTAAGCCCTTCTCGCCTCGTCGTTGCTTGACTCGTTCGACAACGGCTTGATCGTCGGGGTTGGAGAAGTTTGGGGGGTCGGGAATATAGTCTAGGCGCATGATGGAAGAACTCCAGGTTAAGTGAGATTATGAAGAGCGAAAAAGTCGTCTACCCGATGCAAAGAAGTATATATAAGTTGAATGACTCTAAGACGGAGAATGTCCGGCTGGTACAGCTAGCCTCGGAATCTTTCCGAAGTCGCAGGGATGACTTCCTAGCGCCTCGTTTAGCTGAGCCCTCCTTCTCGGACAGTCTCTGCACCAGCACCAGCACCAGCACCAGCAACCCATATCATCAACATGCCGCCTCCAAGACCCAGATGGGAGACGAACAAGAAGCATCCTCCCCCGAAGGCGCAAAAGGCTCAAAAGCTCCAGAAAACAAGAGTTCCGGATGAAGAACCTGCCGCTTCACTACCACTCAAGCTACAACAGCTTATCCTAAACATCTTCAAAGATTCGTTCGCAGAGCGTTTCGCCACAGATATCAAGCCATTATTGCAAGAAGTCAAAGGTCATCTGTACAACCGCGATTTCGTAACTGCCTTTGGAAAGACCGAGTACCTCGAGACTTATGCTGCACGTTGGAGCGCAAGTCGTGCTCTGGGGTACGTGGATCTCTTTTGGAGTTTGCGAGCCAGACTTTGGCACGGTGATGGCGGTGATAGCCTTGAAAATGGGCAAGATGATGCTGTCGAGAGAAAGAGACGGAGAGTCATTTGTCTTGGCGGTGGAGCGGGTGCAGAGCTTGTAGCTTTGGCAGGCGTACGTAATCTTGAATTAGCCGCGGTAAACGGTGAAGTGGAACATGAAGCGGAACTTCCCACAACTCAATTAGATTTCGTGGCTGTCGACATTGCGGACTGGACGCCAGTCGTATCAGTCTTAACAAAACACATCACAACAGCACCAACGCTGTCGAAGTATGCTTCGGCTGCCATCAAAGCTGCGAACGCCCCGCTTGCCACTGCGGACGACCTAAGCATCGCTTTCCAGCAGCTCGACGTTTTTAATGGCGACCTCCAGACACTGAAGTCTTTGCTGGAAGGTACCACACTCATAACCTTGATGTTCACTCTCAACGAACTCTATTCCAGATCACTTGCCCTCACACAGAAGTTCCTACTCAACTTGACCGAGACATTATCACCTGGAGCCATGCTACTTGTGGTCGATAGCCCAGGCAGCTATTCAACAATCACACTGAACGGAACAGAGAAGAAGTACCCGATGCATTGGCTCCTCGATCACACGCTCTTGAACCAAGCGAGCAACAACGGGAAAGACACATCAAAGTCGAACCAAGAGATGAAATGGAAGAAGATTGATGAAGATGAAAGCAGATGGTTTCGATTGGACCCGGCTTTGCGATATCCAATCGAGCTAGAGAACATGCGGATGCAATTGCATCTGTATCGACGGATATAGGGCCTCGGCATTGGGAGCTTTGCAAGGGTCTCGAGCCTTACACGCTTGATGGCATCCTCTTCCTCAGCATCGGCCCAAAGTACCACAATGCTAGCGAAGCAGGCAATCCCAATGCCAGTCCTGCGAATGCCAATGCGCTGTTGCCCCATCCATAACCCATCTTCGCATACATAACGGGCGTGAACAGTGGGAAGAGGAAAGCTGCCAAGCTGCGGAACAATTGAGTCGCTGCCATAGCACTGCTTGTGTGATGCACATAAGCGTCCATGACATACGCTTGCATGGCCATACCTCTCGTTTGCATTCCGAAACAAGCGATGAAAATGCCAAGATCGACCACAGCCCAGTGTAGGTGATATTGAGCTGCCCATCCATACATGAAGAGACCCAACGGACCAATGATAGCGCCGGGAAGAGTCAGCGGAATGCGATGCTCAGGTCCTAGTTCACCATCAGGATGACGCGTCTGCATCGTCCTATAGTAGTGATCCATGATCGGCGCTCCGAGCTGAGAGCCAGCGATCTCTCCCAATGCGATTGCGATATAGTGCAATCCACTCATCTCCACGGACGTTCCGTACTGCTTGACCCAAAGGTTGGCGAAGCTTGCGAGAACGATATACAAAACGCCATAGTCGAAGGCTGAGATTACGGTGTCAATCTGAATGATGGGATGGAACATGAGCAAACGAAGCGGCCGGCTGAGAGCTTCCCAAATGATGGAAAGGACGGATCGGTTGGCCAGAAGACGTTCGTGCTCTGTGTAGTAGCGAGCATTGCCTGTATCCTTCCGCAGCTCAGCTACTCGGCGGGCCAGTATGGTAGGGGCGTACGTCTCACGGAATACGGTGAATGACACAACAATCATGACGGCTTGGAAGATCGACGTGGACCAAAACATCCATCTCCAGGTGGTGCGAAAAGCCATGAACCCGCCGATGATCGGGCCTGCCCTTGTTAGCGTCTTCTTCCATCCTAGTACACCTCTGGACACCGAAACATACCAACCGCAGCACCAAGTAATGGTATGAGCAAGTACGTGCTCAACGAACGACCACGCTGTTCAGGTCTCCAAACATCCGTCAGGACACCACCCGCTAGCGCGTAGATGCTACTCGCTCCAAACCCAGCCAGAAATCTCGCAGCAATCAATACTTCTTTCGTATTGGCAAAGCCGCATACAATATTCCAGATCAAGAACCAGACATTGCTTGCATGCAACACCTTCTTACGCCCATATACCTCACTCAATGGTCCAATGACCAACGGGCCGAACGCGGTGGCGAGAAGATATATTGACAAGGCTATTACCGATTCTGCGGAGTTCATGTGGAGCTCGTACGCGATGGTGGTCAATGCTGGCGCCATGATGGTGCTGACCATAATGCGATTGAAGCCAGTAGCGGAAAGCACATCGGTGACAGCCCACTTCCGACTTGTAGGCCAATCCTTGGGATTTTCGACATCGAAAGAAGGGTTGAAGCCCACTAGGAAGGGATCTTCGACCTTGACGGGCAGTGTTGACGCGCCGTCGGACAGCACGGCCATCTCGACAAGCGAAGGTGAATGGGCAATGACATCGACATCTGAGATTTGCGGTGACACCATTGTTACGAGAAGATGTGATTGAAAGGAGATCAAGAGCTTATCAGATCTTCTCGCAAGCGCGACGCCTTATATACTGAGGCGCTGGCTGCCTGGAAGGATGCGCTATCTTAGTGCTTATCAGATCCGACGCTCGCCCGAACTCCGAACACTCCGAGACTCCGTCAACCCTCTTCCAACAATAACGTTTATATCGAGGCCGCATTGTTCGCAGGATGCAAATAGCAGCCTTCACCACTGCGTTTCTCCACCATGGTAGCGAACATATACACAAGCGAAGTTCCCAGAGGCAGATAGACCATTCGAAGCCAGTACGGAGTTGCCTGCACGAAGAGGCTACGACGAAAGCTTCGTTGAACTGACGATCAAGGAAGCTGCGACGATATGACACCATATCGCTACTGGCCGACGTTGGCTCGGGAAAAGACACTTTTAGAAGGGTCAAAGGCGGTCTCACTTCTGGAGCTAGGTCGTGAGTTTCAATCACCATGATCAGCGGAAGAGTCGCGCAAGAAATGAAGAGATCGCGAGTATTCACCGCAACGGCAGTGCAATGCGCAAACGGCAGACCGCATCGCCTTGCGTGAAAGGTACCAGCGGCCAACAGCCACGACATCTCGGTCGCAGTCTGTGAACTTCTGATGCGCTGCGTTTGCAATTTATACTCACCTTCAACTCCTGAAAACCACAAAACGCAATGGACACTCCGATGCGACAACGGTCGCCCTTCCAATCGCCAGCGAAAGGAGAAGTCGAGAAGCCGACGCCAATGACAGTGCTTGTCCGCGATATTATGAAGCTGAACATCGAAACACCACCAACCAATCCGCTGAAGCCGGTCGAGGCTACGTGGTCGGAGTCTGAGGAACCAAAAAATATTATTGACATCGACAAATCCTTATTCGATGCTCATCAAAAATATGATCCCGCCATACCGACGACTTGGCCGGTCCTGAGCCTTCCTTTCCATACGATGTCGAAGCGGAGCAAGCCCACTCACATAGATGAGATGCTGCTATACGTGCGCTACGAGGGCTATGGCGCGACGGTATTACACCAGCTGCTCTGGGAGACCATCCACTGTGCAGTGACGGAGGAGGACAAACAGGGCATCGAGTTGGCAGCATTCGTGTTCTGGCCGTTCAGTGTCACGTCATTCGGCTACTGGAAGGGCTGCACGGGAATGTCGAGCGAAGAGTACGACGAGTGGAAGAAGCTGAGGGAGGATGAAAAAGTTTAAACCGTCGCTTTTCTCCTTGTAGCTGACGAGTGCGGAAAGGGAACGGCGCGAATTGGAAATGCATCATTCGATTACTCACGGCGGCGTAGAGCGAAGAAAACTGTAACGAATGCCTACATGCTGCATAGAACGCCTTGGCCGAGCGTGATAGACGTCTTCTAAGTCTGAAGCAGCGGTCAGAAAGGCGCCCAATAAAATAGCTTGCTCATCCTCGCTTGTCCTGTTTTCGCGCTCACCCGTTCGCGGCTGTCCCTGAGCTTCAACTTCTCGCGTGCACCATTCGCTGACGCAAGTATTCCAGAATGATCACTCCCCGAAAAGAAAACCCAGTGGCGATCGCTTCGAGACGCGTTCCTGTCACTTTGGTCGTTGCGCATTCTGATTGGTCCGACTTGACGCCACGCTAACTTTGGCGTGAACCAATTCCTGTGCGACATCAACGTCTGCACACACCTTCGGACGATCGGGTATCACCCTAATTGAGCATGCGGACAATGGTGATAGGAGATCATGCCATTCTCGGAGGTGCTGATGATGGTTCTTAATGGGGATCATGCCCCTCATGTTCACCCTACACCCACTACTGTACATACACATTCTGTCGCTTTCTTTCTTGCACGCTTCGATTGAAGCACTACAGTCTTTACTGGACCTCAATCTATTGCTGCCTATAGGATAATCGCCCGCTACTTCTTTACCTCAGATTCACGCATCGCAAACGTCAAAACGCACTTCACTTCATCACAATCACGTTGATTATTGAGAGACAAAGACAAAATGGCTCCAGCATATACAAACAAGCTTGGAGAGATCACCCTCATCGTTCGGAGCACCCCGACTTCGACGTCTGTACCACAGGCACCGCCCGCTGCTGGCGCAATCGCCACAACTACAGATGATGGTTTCGGTCCTGCTGCCATTATCGGCGTCGTCATGGCCATTGTTGCCATCCTCATCCTTGTACCACTTGTCGCTGTCATCCTCCGCCGACACGAAAGGAAGCGATGCATGGAGATGCTGCCTGACTCCGCCTCCACACGAATGGGATCGAGCAAGAGCAGCGTCCGTGAGGATCAAAGCTTGAAAAGCATCATGGTCACGAAAGAAGTGCAAAGGTCGAGCTTGAAGGTGGATAGTGGTCTACGGAGACCGGAAGAGGCGCATACTCATGAAAGAGGCTGGAGCCGGATCGAAGTGAGGGGCGGGGACAGCAGATGAAGCACTGACTTCTACACGGACTACCAGACAACATGACTTCTATCGAAGCGGCGTCGCACAATCCAATTTACAACACGACAAACAAGATCAGCACGGACTACTACAACGTGGCGTCAGAGGGACCCTATAAGCGTGAAACTCGAGGCGCAAGTGCCCTCAAGCATCCAGCAGCAGCGCATGCCATCAGCGCAGGCCATTCGAGTCGTTTCACAATTCTTGACAGTCAGGATACATGGTCATGGAATCGCTGCTTCATGCTTCCATCACGATTACCACACGATATTCGGCATGAAAAGTACTTGATCGAATTCCGCAATGTGGATCCAATAGACTCAAAAGGGGAGTGGGTGAAAGTAGGTGCGAGACTTAATGAGCGATGTGGAATACTCGGAGCGATACAATAATGTACGAATATTGAACCAATTATACGCTCGGCATAAAGCCTGCTGCACCGATATATAACCACAATCCGCCCATCGTGACAATCATACTTGGGAGTAAGCAAGCGTGCTTGCTTGCTTGCTTGTTACGCTTGATTGCTTGCTTATTCAAACAAGCCAAGGGCCTCTCTATAAATTTGCAAGCAAGCAAGCAGACTCCTCTATGCTTGTTTGGTTGCTTAAATCGCGCTTGGTTGTAGATGAGGTTGTTAGTGTTGCAGTAAAGTGATCTCACGATAGTTTGTATGGTGTTGCTTTTTGCTGAGTAAGCGTCAAACCTCTAACTTAAGTTAACGTGTTCCACCAGTCCTCGGCCCAAACCAGTCCTCGGCCAGCCCCACCAGAACGCGTGCAGCACGTCTCATCTCATCAAACATGGCTCAACGCCAACGCCCTCTATCGCCTCAAAGGGGTGCTAGGACTCTAATAGCAGCTCAATCAATTCAGAATCAACGTATAGCTAGCCAAAGTAGGGCTGCCTCCTTGTATAATGTAACGGTACGGAGGGGGAGGACTGCGCTGAATTAACTATCCGAGGTGGGCGGAGCTACATATATAGACTGCCGCACATGAGCTATCCCAACTTGTACTAGAGTAGATCTGGGCAAGGCCCAAACCGTTACATATAAGATTCCTAGAACCACGCTTAGACGCCGCCTTCAACCAAACGAATCGCAAGCTCTCCTCTGTCGAGGAGCAGTCTCTTGTTGAGTGGATCCTTGACCTGGATCGCCATGGATTTCCTCCTCATATCATCGACGTACGACAAATAGCAGACAGTTTACTCTTTGCCTGCAGCCAAAATCCTCCTCCTCTTCCTGTTGGCAAGAACTGGGTATTGCGGTGGATCAAGAACCAGGCAGAGCTGCAGAAAAAATGGAACAGGAAATTACATTCACAGAGGGCTCTGTGTGAGGATCCTGTCTCAATAAGAGCTTGGTTCAAGCTTGTACAGGACACACGCACGACGTACGGAATCCCAGAGGAGGACGTATACAACTTTGATGAGACAGGCTTTATGATAGGTGTCGCATCAACGTTAAATGTTGTCACTAGCTCTGACACTATTGGTCGAGCAACTACTGTTGATCCGGGTGATCAAGAGTGGGTGACAGCAATTGAGTGTATCAACGCGTCCGGCTGGCGTCTTCCACTCTTTGTAATCCTGAAAGGAAAACTCCACTAGGCCAGCTGGTATAAGGATATCCCGCCTGACTGGGTTATTAGTGTTAGTGACAATAGATGGACAACCAACGAGCTTGGCCTTGAGTGGATAAAGCACTTCAACAGACATACAGAGTCTGTTGCACGCTAGCAGGGCTATCCCTACACTCTCTCGTTGTACACGTATATATAGCTTCCCTTGTTCATAGCTACACAATCAATTCAGTCCTTCATTCCTCCTTCCACATCACACATCCAAGAGTTATGAGCCTAGATTTGCACACTGCAATCTTTCAACTACTGAAGTTCACCTACAACTGCTATTTCTTTAGCATCCCTTCATCTCTTAATTAACACTAAACACTTCACGTCTCTTAAGGATACCGCAGACACACTAGATACTGTGGACACACTGCAGACGCACTGCACACACCGGATATACTGGACACACTAGGCATACCAGCACATCTGCACTTAGCGGTCATCACCATCCTGCTATCTATTATAGCATCATTTGAAACCTAGAGGTCTAACAAGACCCTTGTTATCCTTACAAGGCCTAAGGAGTGGTCTCTTTAGTTATTTCAACACAAGGATAAAGCAGTTTCACATGGAATATAGGAATACTGTGATCTATCAGTCTCTACGCCGCCTGCTCTTTATCTAGAACCTGAGCACCCTATGCTTTCTGAAGGAGATCTCACATCAGAGATTCTCTAAGTACAGCGCATGAAGCTCAGTGAGTGGGAATGGAAGTACAAGGATTGGTACCAGAAGGACAAAGCTCTTAAGGAGATCTGCACTGACGTTGCATTAACAATCTCTACTTCCTTGGTTCCGCTCATCCAGAATGACACAACTGCACATGCACGACTTGTCAAACTCAAGGCCTACATAGCTCTATCTAACCCTACCTAGAGAAGAGAGCTTAGGGCAAAATACGACGCTCTACGATCGCTAAAACTACGCAATACCAGCATTAACAAATGCCTAGACGAATAGATACACGTCACTAATCTTATAGCTACACTTGATATGCCTAAGATAAAAGGAGGACAGGTCTAAGAAGAATTTCTCATTAATGCTAACAAGGTATATAAGACCTGGGCTACAGCTGAGCTCCGCAAACTATTGGATCTACAGGAGACACTAGAGGTAACAGACTCAGATCTACCAACAATCACCGCTTTAGTTGCTAGTTTCAGGCAATTTCTCCGTATTGTGAAACCTTAAGGATCCACTTTCAGAACTTTCGGCGCCTCTCTTAGCATTGCTGACAGCATTAGGTCAAATAACAAGGCCAATACCACTAAGGAAGGACCTAGCCTGAAGCCTCAAGCAAACCAGAATCAGCCACCAGGCAAATGCATCTGTCTGAAGGAACACTGGTACAGCAACTGTCCATATCTCAACCTGCAGCTTGCCTAGCAGGATAGACATCAGACCTACAGATTGAAGCCAAGTTTGAAAAGGCTAAGAAGAATCCTAAGATTGCTAAGCAGCTTTAGAGAGCTGTAGACAGGCAAAGCGCAAAGGCTACACTTAAGTTAAGCACAAAGCTAAATGCATTTGATGCCTAACCTTATAGCAATCATCAACCCTACAGCATAGCCTGCTCCTATCAAGCCTTCTCAGCTAATCATGCGTCAATACCACCTTACATCAACTGGTGGATTATGGATCCTAGATCAAATATCCACATCATCAACAACTCCAAATTGTAGAGATAGACCCACACACAATATAGCACAGCTAATGAAATGCTATACGCTAGCGCACAGTCACTTCTAATCAGCGAATAGAGTACTGTCATCATTCTAGTCAGAACACTAAGCAGTATACAGGACATCCAGCTCGCTAGCGTTGCTCTAGTGGAAGGTTTCTTTGCTAACATCCTCAGCCTCTCGCGCTGTATAGACATGCAGATTCACTTTAACTCTAGAAAGAATCACCTATACTAAGCAACTCTAAACAAGGTTGTTGCTCTCCTAGACTACTAAACAGGTCACTGGCTCATTAACGCCAATGATAGGAAGCGTCCAAATACCACTTCACTCCAATCTATAGCTGCATTCAAGCCATCACATGATCTAAAGCCTTATCTCAAGGCTACTGCAACTGAAGCACATCACATCTAGGCTCACCTAGGGCTAGATACTATCCGCCACCTAGAAGTAGCTGTACGAGGCTTCAAACTTCAAGGTAGTAATCCTCCACCATCCTAGAAGGAGTGTGAGGATTGCGTACTCACAAAGATGAACCAGCAGATCTCACAGCGTACACCAGATACAGTCGCTACCCGACCATTTGAGCGCATTGCTATTAACCTTATCTATCTTACACTACAAGGAGAAGAGTGCTACAATGGCGATAAATATGCTCTTCACGCTGTCTGCCAATTTTCAAAATAGCATGAGATCTCCTGTCTTCCTAATCGACTTAAAGCCACACTTATCCCTGCTGTCTTCAACCTTATTAAGAAGATCTAGCGACAACTTAGCTACAAGTACTTTGTTATTATCATCAGATCTGACAATAAGAAGGGACTTGGCCGCGACTTTACTGAAGCCTGCAAGAGTGTTAGTATCAAGATTAAGATAACAGCTGAGAACACTGATAAGCAGAAAGGCCTTTAAGAAGCAGCAGGTAAGGTAATCATGCAACGCACACGAGCCTTGCACATCTCATCAGGACTCCTAAAAGCACTCACAAATGAGCTTGCTGTAGTAGCAGTCTAACTGCTTAACACTACACTAGTGCAATCACTTGGATAGAAGACACCTCATGAAGTTGTCTTTGATACAAAGCCCTCTGTAGCTCACTACTCACTAATCGGATGCTGAGCCTACGTCTATCGCAGAGATATTAAGGCTGCTGACAAGACTAAGCTAAAAGCTCTTATTAGATACCTTATTGGATATGACTTATCAAACATCTACAGAGTCTAGATACTAACAATCAACCGCGTCATCAGGACTAGAGACGTCATCTTCAAGTGGAAATTCTCCTACAAGGAGGACATGCTTAACAAGATCACTGCAGGACAAATCACTAAGCAAGAGGTAGACACACTAGATCTTGCACAACCTCACTTCACTGCTACTGCTAACGACCTCTACACTACTAAGCAACTGGATCGACACCTTGAAGAAATGGAGATCTCAAACGCACATGCTAATTGGCGCAACACAGAGAAGGATTAAAGCCTAATAGACTTAACCAGAGGCACTATAAGTCTATGCTTGCCAGCTCCACTATCTCTATCACCAGAGGATCGCTTACCATTACTAACCAATTCAACACTAGTGGTTCTACCACGCCTAATCCTATTAATAGAATCTCAGCATGCGTATGACATACCTGGCTATCTTCCAGACTGTCACAACAACAATGCACTACAAGCGTTTAATCTAGACATTAGAGAACAGAACATTATTGCTGAAAGCAGACAAAGCCGCAGAACTTAAAGCAACAACAGAGTTTTATCAAACTTCTTCACCTACTATGGGACCTTTGCAGCATCTCTTCACCTAACATTTCACCAAAAGGTCACTACTATTGTTCCAAAGCTCTATTAAGACCAGATGCCTGATCCACCTAAGCAGTTCAAAGACGTTGCTAACCATCCCTAGGCTGATATGTACTAGAAGGCTATACAAAAAGAGATAGATAACTGCTAGAAGAAAGGCTGCTTTAAGAACACAGATGTGACTCCCTTCACTGCTGATGCAGAGACTTTGCCCCTTATGTGGGTATACACTAACAAGTTTAATAAGAATGGCTATTTCCTAAAGGCTAAAGCATGACTTGTAGTCAGAGGTGATCTCTAAGCTTAATAGGGTGACACCTACGCTGCTACACTAGCAGCCAAAACCTTTTAAGCGCTTATTGCAATAGCTACTAAATTTAGACTGCTTATATTTAAATATGATACTATAAACGCCTTCCTTAATGCTTAGGTACTAAGGAAGCTGTATTGCAACACACCTGAAGGCTTTACCACTCAATTTGGAGCACTCCTACTCCTCTGCTGAGCCCTGTATAGCCTTAAGGAAGCACCTCTACTCTAGTACTAGAACCTGGCTAACACTCTTCAAGACCTTGGCCTCAAACAAATTCTAAATACACTATACCTCTTTGCTAACAACAGCCTTATTGTCTTCTTTTATGTTGATGATATTGTCGTTCTGGTACATCCATCAAAGCTAGATATTCACAAGGAGTTCTAGGAGAAGCTCTTTAAGAAGTATGAGCTCATGTTGCACGCTAGCAGGGCTATCCCTACACTCTCTCGTTGTACACGTATATATAGCTTCCCTCGTTCATAGCTACACAATCAACTCAGTCCTTCATTCCTCCTTCCACATCGCACATCCAAGAGAGTCTCACATAAGAGGACCGTACAAACTGCTTATCCTTGACGGCCACGAGAGCTACGCTACACCGGAGTTTGATCAATTCTGCAAGGACAACAAGATTATTACCCTCTGTATGCCTCCTCATACCTCTTATCTCCTGCAGCCTCTTGACGTTAGCTGCTTCTCTCCTCTTAAGACAGCGTACGGACAGCAGGTGTCTGAGCTTGCGCGCCAAGGAGTCTTTCACATAGACAAGGAGGAGTTTCTCTACATCTACCCACGTATACATACGTCAATTCTCTCAGAGCAGAACATCTGGAGTGGTTTCCGAGCGACAGGGCTTATCCCATTCAGTCCTGAACGTGTCCTGTCGTGCCTTACTGTGGTCAGAACGCCGTCTCCACCAGGGACAGTAGATAATATACCAGCTACTTGGACGGCAGAGACTCCACGTACGACTACTCAGCTTAAGCAGCAGGCTCGTCTCGTACAAGACCTACTCTAACGACAATCTCAAAGCCCTACAAGTCAAGCAATCGCTCAGCTTGTCAAAGGTTGTCAGCTTGCTATGAACTCAGTGACAATCTTAGCTGAGGAGAACTCAAAGCTACGCGCTGCCAATCACCGCCAGCAGCGTAAGCGTCAACAGCGGAGACAGTATATAGCACGTGGAGGGGTGTTACAGGCTCAGGAAGGTCTGGCGCTAGCCATAGAGGCTCAGATGGTGGTCCAGCAGAGTGACCAAGCAGAGACCCTGCAGGTACGAACAAGAGCACCACCAACGTGCAGCAAATGTCATGTACAAGGCCACAATAGGACTCAATGTAGACAGATCTAGTCTATCCTTTGTCAAAGTTTTAGACAATTCAATCATGTGGTTGTTGAGTAATCGTACGCTGGGCTGTACTGGTTTTGGTGGGGCAGACGGGATGGTGGTGGAACACGTTATAGAAACTATCGTGAGATCACTTTACTGCAACACTAACAACCTCATCTACAACCAAGCGCGAGTTAAGCAACTAAGCAAGCATAGAGGAGTCTGCTTGCTTGCTTGCAAATTTATAGAGAGGCGCTTGGCTTGTTTGAATAAGCAAGCAACCAAGCGTAACAAGCAAGCAACCAAGCAAGCACGCTTGCTTACTCCCAAGTATGGCTGTAGCCTCAGTATCCCTGGTAGCGCATCGCGGATGTACATGCAGCCACACTTCCGCGGAGGATTTGATGTTGATCTGGGGTCCACCACTCCTGGACGATGCTTTGCAAAGCGTCCAGCGACCAATGAGAGAGCATTTGATGCTCTCTGACGTACAAGCGGACTGACTTAATAAATTGCCAGTAGAACGTCGGATCGAATGCGCGCTTTGCCAAGATGTGAAGCCAGGATACGAGTATTCGGACTCGCAAAAGTGTTCGGACTCGGTCTCGTGTGTTGAAACATGGCCATTACGACGATCGTAATTGGTCGACGGGTGTCGGCATTCTTTCGTTCCATAACCGGGCACCGGCATCCGCCAGGAACAAGCATCGTCAAATGGGCAAAGATGTGTGCTGCGCTGAGAGGACTGATGTGGCCGCGATGGCAGAGACGCCACAAGCCGAAGTAGGCAGAAGCCACCTTCGAAGTCCTTTTGCAACAACAAAGGGTAGGAAGTAATAATGAGGATGTCAATATGCATTTCAACACGGCGACCTAGGCTCCTCGAGCTTCGAGGTAGGCCACGCCGTTAAGATTACAACTCCGCAAGCACGGAGCCTTCTTTGTTTACGATACGTATGGCTCTCGCCCGTCCCTGAACATTTGCAGTCGTTACTAGTCCTTGCGCGTTCCAGGAGAAGTCTACTGAACCTCCTCCGCGGAGCCTCAAGCCTTCTACTGATCCATCAGCCCAGGATGCAGGAATCGCAGGCCCAAGAACGACAGATCTCTTGCTCGTGTCACCGAAAGCCGCAGGCAGGTCCACCACGAGCATGCTCAGTGTAGCACCACCAAACCCGAAGTTCGCATCGATCTGGAAGGGTGTCGACTCGCCGGAGTACATGGAGAAGCCGTTTCCGACGAAATTCTGTTCGATAGCATACCGCAGCTCGAAGTATGCCTGCTCCGTGTTGTTCAAGCGAGCCCAACACGCTGCTCGCCAGACTTTCTCCCAGCCTGCATTCGCATCCTCCCCATTTCCAGGACCACGACTGTATAGCTTCTGCGCTACGGCAGCCTGGATCGTCTGATTCGAATAGCCGCCCATGAATGACGAAAGGGAAGAGCCCGGATACCAGCCAACAAGGTCGGAGAGGTGGCGATGCGTGTCATTGATGAAGTCGTATCCGAAAGAGTCTGGCAGCTTCCATTCCTTGATCTGGCCCCATTCGCCAACATGGAAGCCTTTGTCGAGGCGTAAGAGTGAGCGCGACACGTTGCTCAGGAACACTTCGTCTTCTAATCCAACAGCAGCACTTGCAGAAAGCACACTTTCAAAGACCTGACGTACAAGCTGCTGATAGTGTGCACAGCCGAAAGTTGTTGGACCATGCTCCGGACTATTGCATGGATTCACCACCAGCGTTCCGTCTATGGTATATGCGTCTTCCTGTAGCTGATTCAACCAGAACTCCGCCACGCCCTTCATCAGAGGATAGCCTTGCTGCTTCAGCCACGCGACATCTTGCGAGTAATCCCAATGGTCCCAAACATGCTGCATCATCCACGCCGCCGCTGCTGGGTAGTTTGCCCAGCTTGCGCCACTCTTCATGCCGGTATGACCGAAGATGTTCATCTCATTGTGCACCACCCAACCAGGCGCCCCATACAGGAGCTGTGCAGTTTCACTGCCTCGTGGTACCCAGGTATCCTCCATGTAGTCCCACAACGGTCTTTGGAGGTCAGTAAGACCTGTCTGGTCAGGTGTCCAGTGATTCATCTGCAAGTTGATGTTTGCATGATAGTCGCCGGACCATGCAGCATAGAGGCCCTCGCTCCATCGTCCTTGAAGATTTGGAGGAAGCGATCCAGGCCGTGAAGAGGAAATGAACATGTAGTTACCGTAGTCGAAGAGGAGAGACTCGAGGTAAGGATCTCCGCCGACGTTACTCGCCGTGTAGCGAGAGATCAATTCCGCACTCTCGATGCGGCTCGAGTTGGCTGAGTCGGGTAATGCGAGAATGAAGCGACTTGTCAGCGAAGTAAAGTCGGTTGTGTGCCGTCGCAGCAATGCAAAGGCAGACTTTGCAGCGGCTGCGTTGGTCTGCTGCTCTACGACTGGTCCTGGATCTTCGCCACGGAACGAGTAATCGTGTTCCTTGGTACCCTTGGTCGCATCATAATTTGTGCCTGCGCCTATCACGATGGTAATGCTTGTGGTTCCGCGTCGTGGCCTTACAAGTAACGTCCCCGCCTCGCACGTCCAGTTCGCAGCAGACCCCTTGACTACACGCGCAATACAATCGTAGCGCATACCTTCTGGAGATCCAAGCTGAGTCACTCCGCGAAGCCTAAGATAATCCGAGCCACAAGTGATGTTCTGCAATGCAGGCTCAACTAGCTCGTTTGCAAGCTTGATTTCCAGTGTAGGTAGAGTGGTGCTCGAGCTGATGGTGTAGACGCATATTTGGTCTGGGAATGAGCAGAACACGCTGGTCTCGAAACTGGAACTGCTGGCCGAGAAGCGCGTCCGATGCACTGCGTTCGCCAGGTCCAAGCTCCTTGTGTAGTTCTCGACCGTGATGTTCGCGTCTCTTACCGACGGGATGTCCACGGAAAAGTTGCCCAATACACGGTAAGACCCATAGAAGCGATCATCGCCAAGCAGCTCCGTGACGTTGCCCGTGCCGTTGGTAAAGATCCAGTCACGAATGCCTTGTAATGCGGGTGCGACGGCGGCAATGGGATTCCCGCCGGTGTAGTTGGAGACTTCGAAGGGCCCACCCGACCACAAGCTGTCAACATTGAGGTTCAAGGTCTCTGATCCGGCCGGGCCGAAGGGCATTGCACCTAGACGTCCATTACCGAGAGGATACGCCATGCGGATGATGTCCCTAGCTGTGGCTGGCGACGAGGACCATAGAGACTTTGCTTGAGACCATGACGTGAAGTGAAGAATCGGCAAAAGCCATCTTGCGGACAACCGAAGTTCCTCCATGTCAGAGGGCCACTGCGAGGTGCACAGCGAGGAAGGCGAACGCGTTTTCGAGGGTTGCGGGACATTGCGACGACATCCAAAAGCGCATTTGTCGAGTGGTTTCGCTGGGATGCGGGACTAATTCCTGCTACGGATAGGTTGCGGGGAAGTATATGAGGTTGCAGGGCGATCACGCTCAAATTTCTCCGTGCTCAAATGTCGGCGCGAGATTCTTCCGCGCCATCTTGCCACGACGTCAGGACATTGCAAGGACGAACATCACCTTCAATTCGTACTTGTCATGATAGAATGGTGTTTACACGTTTTCACTTTCATCTTCTATATCTATCTTCAGAATGCTTTGAAAGAGTGTGTATGAATACAATTCCAGAGCAGAACGACGACATCGACAAGGACAATTGGCTGTACACTTGCCCACGACTTCTCCAAAGACACAATAGTGTTCTAGTTCCCGTCGTTACGGCACTGCATCAAAATGTCAACCTGCGCTCTGCATTGATAACTGGAGAGAACTTACGCAAACGGAGATGACGTCGTTGCCGCACTTTCCTGAGTTTGGATCGGTTCGGCAGTTGTAGCTGAATCATTGCGTAAGTACTATGGCTACCATGAAGGTGTGAGAATGTCAGCAACTCACACGAGGTGGTTGAACGTGTTGGTGTAGCGGTTGAAGATGATCGGGGGAGGGGAGCAGCCGAACGTTCCTGACGTGCATGGGTTGCCAGTGGTTGTCAAGCTGTCGACAGCATTGCAACCGTCATCATAGACGGTCCATCTGCTGATGCCGCTTCCGAGGTCCTGTCGGTTTCCGATACCGTAGTTGAAGCCAGGGCAGATGGCAGATGCATAGCCCGCCGCGAGGGAAGTGATCATGAGGGTGGAGAACTGCATGTTGAGAGATTGGTCTGGCAAGAGAGACTGGAGATATGAAGAAAGTGTGAAGCTGCTGGTGATTGTGTTGCTAGATAGTGAATCGTCGAGCAGTCTCTCATGGCTTTATATCACTTCCTGAGCACGCCTAACGCTCAGGCTACAGCCTCAAGACCTGTCACTTGCATCTTCCTCTCGACGAAGCTGCTGCGCCTTTGCGAACTCGTGCGCAAATAGCGTTGGCGTCCTTTCACGATCTCGCAACAAGGGATGGTTCCGGCGAACTTCCTAAGACATATAAGCTTACCAGCGCTTCGAAGGAGTATATCCGGAGCGATCACCTTTTTTGTGTAACTTCTATGAATGCCAAAACGAACTCCGGATCCACTCAACGTTAATAAATCAACCACGCTGTGACATGCACATACATAGCCTTACACTAGTAGTTCTTGCTCAGGTCGGACAGACCGCCGACCGACCGAAGAGGACGCCTGAAGTCAGCCAATTATTAATAATAAGATGCGAGAATCCTTTGACGTCTTGCATCAAGAGTCTGAAGGATGCGCAAGCAAGATGACGACGTTTCTGCCCTTGGTGGAGGTTTTACGACTGTGGGCGTCTTTCCGATCAAGTCAACTGACTTTGTAACCCATGGGCATCGCTTGAGTTTGTAGCGAGCCCATCGAGCCACACCGACAGGGACGATCGGATCCAAGGCCTCGGTACGGCGCGAATATTCCTGGAAACGTAATTGCTTCATCGAAATAAGCATCGTTGGGGGCGAAAATAAGCTTCGGCGGTATGGCTTAGGAGCGTCCAAGACACAGGGGAGGCCGTAGCCAGCCGTGTAACATGACTTCGGGTGTAATGACCAGAGGTGGGCATGCTCGTAAGGCTGCAAATTATCCCTGGATGTCATCTTCCGGAGATATCAGGTTGCTGGGACATTGCTTGCGGGGCTGACTTATAGCCTCGGGCCGAATGTGACAGACGGAAATGCAGGCGAGGGCGGCAGGGAGTCAACGGTGCGCCAGTGTGTGATGACATGATCGTAGCCTCCCTGAGGGTCCTCAGCTGAACAACATCACGCGTGGACAGGCTGCGGACGCTGCGCCACAGCCCTGCAGCTCATCTCAGGCGTGGAGGGCAGCCATTGGCGGCCGTTGCACCATGCCAGCAACACTAGTGGAGTAAGCTGCAGACCCCGCCAACGCATTAGGCTCCCGCTGGAGTTCGAATACCTATATCAAGTATTTCCTTAGCCTCGCTATTTCAGAATGCATTTACTACTCTATAATAGTATAGCAGCGATTAGTTAACGTACTCCACGGGCGAGTCGCCCACCTTGCCAAGACCCCACCAAAATCTACCGTCACCTACTGTAGAAACGCGATAACTCTACAACACAACAAGCTAACAGTTTCAAAAGAGGCTCCATTGCGGCTTGCGCTAGAGGCTATCAAACAAGACGCGAACCTCTCAGAACAACGTGCTGCTACTATCTACAAAGTTCTTCAAAAGACGCTTGCTGACTGACGTGCTGGAAAGCAGTATTAACGCAATTGCGCACCTAACTCAGCAACCCTTTGTCTAACAGAGGCGGAGGTGATTGTTTAGTAGATACCAGACTTGCTATCAGTCAGTTCAGTCCGAACTGAAATCCGTGCACGCTAGTGCTGTTGCTACACCAACGGAAGCACATACCTCCTTAAGGATCGTGCGCATAGACAAAACAAGTAAAGCCTGTCACAGCTGGCGGGCGGCAGAAGATAGGTGTGCTATACACAGAGAACAGGCAGGTTATATTGCTACAGACAGGCGTACCAGGCGGCTGGTCTACTTGACAGGACGTAGCTTAAGAAGCTACGAGCAGATCTTCGATCAGACAGATTTTATCTGCGCGAGGCCCGTGCCTCGCTAGCATCCCAGCTTCTACCGGTCACGCTAAACCACTTAGCGACTTCTGATTGGTTATAGCAGTACAAGCCGTGACAGTACTCCCCCTCTTTAGGCGGAGCTCTGTCGACGCGCAGGCCCTAGTTTATGTGGGTAACAGCGGTAGAAATTGCTCACAATTTCCTGAGCGTTCTGCAGGTACTCTGCGGGCACCTCTGTAGGGTTATTGTACCCAGTCCATTTCACAGTATAGCGCAGACGTAGGCGGCCTCCTCGACCGCGACAGTCTAGACAGGAGTCAAGTATGTCCTGTACTTCCCATTCTTCGGTACCTTCTACATCAACAGGCGGTGGCGGAGGTTGACGTTGTCCAGGCAGAGGGTTAAGGGCGGCGGGACGTAGTAGGTTAACGTGGAAAACGTTGTGTACCCTGACAGACGGTGGCAGTTCGAGTTGGTAGGCGTACAGGCTTACTACCTTGATAATCTTGTACGGACCAAGGAACTTCCAATCTAGCTTCTTCTAGGGGCGGTTGGTCTTGATATTTCGCGAGTCCAGCCAGACAAGCTGACCCTTATAGTACTTGCAAGCTGGTCGGCGTCTGCGGTTGGCATACTTCTCCTGACGGGCTTGTGCTAGGCAGATCTCTGAGCGGAGGTGTTCATGTATGGCTTGCATCTTCAGCGCCAGCTGTTCAGCGTCTAGCGCAGCGGGAGTGTTGGCGGGTGTTACGGGTTCAAAACCTAGTCAAGGATAGAAGCCGTAGTTCGCAAAGAAGGGGCTTATCTTAGTGCTCTCGTTCTGGGCGTTGTTAATCGCGAACTCAGCTAGAGGTAACCACTGAGCCCAGTCGTCTTGCAGATAGGATACGTGACTGCGGAGGTACTGTTCTAGGAAGGCGTTGGCGATCTCAGTCTGACCATCAGTCTCAGGGTGGTAGGCAGTCGACAGCAGGGCGGCGATCTTCAGGCGCCGAGTCAGGTGTCTCCAGAATTCAGATACGAACTGTGGTCCTCGATCAGATATGACAGTCTTGGGCAGGCCGTGTAGTTTCCAGATATGCTTAATGTACAGGCGGGCTACTTCCTCTGAGTCGCAGGTCCCTTTACAAGGTAAGAAGTGTTTCATCTTAGTGAGGCGGTCTACTACCACAAGAATTG